>JAADYI010000859.1:0-11882 GCA_023338185.1 Lagenidium sp. CBS 127285
CGAACTTGCGGTCGAGAGCAAGGTCCAAGATCTGCTCTTTGTGTTTCACCAATTCGCCATCCAGCAGCTCGCGGCGGACGATCACAAGGCCCTCGACCGTCTTCTCCGCGCTGGGGTCCCCATTGACCTCACGGACGGCCCCGAGCGGAACACACTCGCCCATTGGGCGATCACATGCCGGGCGATTCGATCGCTTGCCTTTCTTCTCGACCACGAGTCTGCCAAGGTTGTACGCTTGGTGAATCTTGCCAACGCCGACGGCGCCACACCGCTCCACATCGCTTGTCGGGATGGCTTCATCGACGGCGTCCGAGTACTATTGCAACACAACGCGGATCCCCGGTGCACGGGTACAGGGGGTTTCTGCAAGGACAAGCGGCCCGTCGAACTTGTCACATCTACGGAGGTGCGGGAGCTGCTGAATCAGCAAGAAGAACTGCAAATGGTGGCGAAGGGTCAAGCAGCGCAATGTACAACGGAGATCGCTGAGAAGTTGACGGAGCCGCGTTCTGCTCGACGGCCGGCCGAAGAAGAGATGGCCGCGATTCATCGCAAATACGCTTTGGAGCTTGAAGAGAAAGATTTGCTCATACGGCAGTTGCGAACAACCATCGAGACGCTGGTCATCGAGTCCCAAGAGATTCGTAAACTTGGCGAAGAACGAACTGTCCTTGATTATGTTCGAAAGCTTAGAGAGGTTTGATGCGCGAAATGCGTCATTTAAATTGCGGGTGATCTGATCTCATAATCATTCTTGGTCGAATGCAGGAGAAAGACATCGTTCGCCGCCAACTGGAAGACTCAGAAGATCACATAAGGACACAACAACAGCAGATCCAAGAACTCAAGGCCCAAATCCGGGAAATGGCAACTCTTCAGGTAGAATTTATCATAGTACTCTCAGGCTATCAATTCTGCATCTCTAATGGTCTGATCCTCTGCAGGCTATCACTGATTCACAACCACCTCCTCCCCCACATAATTTGCAACAGTCCGAGCGTAACGATGAGAGAAATCGTGGTTGCGAGCCAGCTTCAAAGGCCCCGATATTAAGAATTGATACAAGCGTGAAGCGAGGAAGCAGACAACAGTCTGCTGCGACACCAGAAACGTCTGTGATCCCGTGGGGAGGTGTATGGGATGTCCTCTGGGGTAGCGATATTTCCGCGGATGCAATTGAAGCCGACGGGGAAGTAATTATGACCGTATGAGTAACTGACGTAATATGTACAAACGACAATCCATCGATGCTTTCAGCCACACGGAGATGCTTGCTGTTTGCAAACACTGGCAAGAAGCTTTTCTTTTTTGTCAGGCTGCCGATAGAATTCACAGTTGTTGGCACATTGGCCTGAGTCGCCAGTTGCTGTCCGCGCTGAACGGCATCCACACAATGCCGGGGTTCTCAATTCAGTTTGAAGAGCGCATATGTATCGTTCGCGCGTTGTCGGCGGATGGGTTGCCTGCGATGGCGAATGAGACGAGCTAGTGGACGTTTCAGTTAGAGCATACAACCATCTCAATACTTAGAGACTTGCTTCAATCAGCTCACCTTTGTGGCTTTGCCAATCTGCATTTCAAGCCGACTTCATTTCCAGAAGATACGTCAACTCTACAACACAAAAGCATGAGGGCGACCCCAGTTTCTGGAAGAAAAAATTAAGCAAAACGAACACTGCAATGTTGGGTCGTGAGAATGGTAGACGATCCTTGGGGAGCTTGCTTTGCATCTGCTGATCTTGTCTGAGCGAATGTGTCTTGCCATCATGCTGTCTCTGGTGAACAGATTTTCTCTCACTATCCATGTACCGACGTCGAACAGCGGCATACAATTGCACTCGCTGGTCGTATATCAATCAGTAAAACCTTCTGCGTTCTTCTACGTCGTCGCAGCTACGCAAAAACCAACCTGTTCAGGAGGGAATACTAGATCATCCGCACCCAACAACTCGCTGTCGTGCACGTCATTCCTCTGGTCAAGCGAGTTTCTTGCAGGCAATCTCATTATCTGTGTGGAGCCTAGCAGGCTTTCACGGGCTTCGGCATCTGCTTGGATCACCTAGGAAGCACGGTATTTAAGCCACAAAGACCACGTGCGCAGCTGCTGTCATACCTTTTCAAAAAGATGCGACAAGACCGATGCATGCTGCTCGGAAGCGTCAAACACAGTTTTGTACGTCCATCATGTAGGTACTATATCAGACCTGCAGTTCTTGGCGCTTGCGTTCGATCAATGCCTTCGCATACTCGGCTCGACTTAGAGATAAAGGTGGCGTATTAATCGCTGTCGAATCCTCTTTCTGATTGATTTGAAGCAATCGAGCAAATTTCCAGTCCTGCATAAGCCCTCGTCAGCATTGAAGGAAGTCATATGTACCCGCTCTCGAGTTCGATACCAGGTTCTTGTGCAGTGCTTGCTGCCGCTCACGATCCAGGGCCACCTTTTCATTGACGCGACAGCATATCTCCTGGTGAAAACGCTTGATTAATGTGGACTGAGCTTGGAGTCGTTGTTCCATTGCCGCAGACGCAGCAGCTGCTTCTGTCTGCCAAACAATCAAGTGGGAGGATTCTAGGGGGCTCACAAAATGATCGACACCCCGTACATCCATGTCGACACGCTCAGCACACCCATCATCCTCAACATGTGAGGTGATTTCTCTTAAAGGCGCATTGGGCTCCGCCTGGAGAGCTCGGATTGATCGGTTGCGAAGGTAGATCGGGCTTGGGGTGGAGGCTGTGCATTACGAAAAAATAACAAACGAATCGCCACTTGTGAGTTCGTCCGCCACATGCATACACGCAACCAGAAGGACAACTAGCTCACAGCCTTGGTTGTTCACCCCCGTCACTCTGTTGGTCGTGGATGACGCTGCGTTGCCTCGCAGGCCGCGCTCGACGCCGCTGGTGTCCGCCTCGCGCCGCTCATACATTGTTTATCGACGACTTATCTTGAAGAGACACACTTCATCTACTCTGATATATGATTCCACAAACATTATCATTTAAAAGAATCTTGTACAATCCAGCGACGTTAACATGGTCGCAATGGCACGACCAGTGACGTGGCCACGGGTGGCGCCGTGTGCTGCCCCTCCCCCCCCCCTCGCCTCCCCGCAGCACACTGCGCCTCGATTTCCCTGTCGGCGCCTGTGCGGTCCGATGTTTCCTCCGATCGCTCGGCACTTCGCCTCTCGACGACTTGCCTCAATCCAATGTTTTCCCGGAGACAGTTGACCAGTGCCATCTTCCTCAGCGTTCTCGTACTGCTGGTCGGCGTCGTTTGGGGGCAGGATGCCCCAGCGGTTCCAGACGACGCGGTGACAGCGAGCGGCGATCCGCAAGGACTGGAGGCCGGATCGGGGGCGGCGGCAGCAGTGGATCCATCAGCGACAGCGACGTCCGGCTCTGGCGCAGGAACAACAAAGAATACCCCCGGAGGAGCAGAGGGCGTCGTCAAGAATGTCCTGCCACAGACAGACACAACGACCAGGGCGGAACTCCTCCCACTGCCTGATCTCTCCCAGCCGATCAAGGAAGAGAAGAAGGAGGAGCCAAAAAAGGCATAAAAATCACAAAAGCAAATCGTACCTTTATCCTCTGCTGTGTTGTTTGTCCCCATGCGACTGTTCGTGTCGGAGGCGTCACCACAGCACCAAGGAGTCCTTGGCAAGAACACGTGACTGTGGTGCTATCGTATTCGTCCGACGATGCCATGACGACGCGATTTTACCACACGCGCGATCCGATCGAGAACCTTCGTATCCGCGTGATCGCCCGCAAGGTACGGGATGACATCCCTCTATCTCGAGTTTGTAGTGGCCTCGGGCTTGATCACCATCGCGTTGCTGACGATGAACAAAAGATCTCGACGTCGACTCACCGCAGTAGCCATGGTGACGCTGGGGAAGATGGTATCCCACTTGGTTTAACGGTCGAATACACATTTCAATGGCAAGAGAAGCGCCACCCCATCACTCCATTCCTACAATCGAAGAAGAAGACCACACGGAAAAAGGTGCCGCCGTTTGAGGATACGACGCGGAGAGTTCAAAAACTAATTCAACACATGCCGTCCAGGTCCCTTCCTCTGTCCGAGGGAGCGATAAAGCAGACACGACAATCGACTCCGCAGCCCGGACTGCAGATGGGATGGCATTGTGCTCTTACACCGAAGCGGATGACCACAGACCAGAGAGTGTCGACGAGCACCTCTGCTTTGGCGTCGCATCACCTTCCCACCACCCTCTGGTGTCTCCAAGCACATTTTTTGCTCGTGGCCCCTCGACGCCAGCCATTCCGCAAGAGAACACGATGGCTAATCGCGGTCGACTCCAGTTGCGTGTTCATCGTGAGGACCGAATTCGACAGATGCACATTGCGCTGGCTATCACTGCATCCAACGAGGTGATCCATCTCGCGAGTCTCCGATTCTATCCGTCAACAGGTCTGCTTTGTGCGACACCGGGATTCTCGTGTCCGCTGGAGGGCGATGATGATATGGATGCATCAATTGGAGGGCCGAAGTTGTCGACAAATGTGATCCAATCTCACCAAAGCGGTGCTCGATTCGAGTTCGCCCTCGACAACGAGGCGGATCTATTTCCACTTGTCTCTGCAAGAGACCAACAACTCTACCGTGAGCTTGAACGTGAAGAAGAGCGGGAGGACATCCAACAGTTCGAGGAGTGGCGAAACAAGCATGGTGACAGCGAAGGACGTGCAACCAGCGCTGCTACCCTTAATATTGCACTGGCCCCCAAATTGCTGGTGCTCCTTGAAATTGTCTCGGTTGTGAACATCTTCAGTAGCTACCGCATTCGAGTGGGCTACCAACTCCATATCGACAAGAACTCGTCGTCCACCAGCACATGGGTACTCGATGGGAATGAAGTACATCGAGGCGGTTTTACACACTTTTCTCAGCCTGTGCATTCACAAGGATTTGGTTGTGTGGCTGTATTTGGACACCACTGCCAATTCGTGCTCTCACGACGTCAAAACAACATTAAACAGGACGATTTATGTATGGAAACTGGGCTCCCAACGCTGACGTTTTCAGTCACAGCGCACGATTCATGGGGACGCGAGTGGTGCGAAGGAGTCACAGAGCTCCGGATTCCAATGTCTTCTGCTTTCACTGATTGCCAGTTGCCGATGTGGACACCAATGAAGACAACCGAGCAGGAATTGGAGGATTTCTTTCTTGGCACAGCAGACTCGGACACTGACAACAAAGACCCAAGTAGCTTGACCGCATCTACCCTCACTCGCTTTGGCATGTGGACAAAATCAACAAATACCTTTTTGCGCCTTCGACTTCATGTAAATAAACCTGAACAAGTTTTCCCGGATTCGAACCAGCCGGGCATCCGTGCCATGGAGCTTTCAACGACAACAAAAAAGGCCCCGAAGGGCGTGATCAAGCGCAGTGTTGATGAAATTCTCAGAAGCATCAAGCAAGAGCGAAGGGCAAGTCTCACGCCAGCGGAAGTCATCACTTCGTCTGAGCATCGAGTAGATCCTGATGTTGTCGGTCGATTGACACGAACCACATATACGCCACCAGCAGTTTAGGAACAATGAATTATTAATTGCTTAGTCATCATCGCTGTCAAGATCATCCAATGGGTTCCCAGACCTCTTCTTCATGACACGAAAAAATTCCTCCTCGTTGATTAATCCATCGCCATCGCGATCCGCCTCATCAATCATCTCCTGAATTTCGTCATCTGTGAGGGTCTCGCCAAGCTCCGCGCAAACTCTCTTGAGGTTTCGGAACGAGATCTTTCCAGTGTTGTCATCATCAAAGAGCTTGAAGATTTTCATAATTTCTTCTCTCGTATCGCGCGAGTTCTGTTGTGAGCAGTGGCAGAGTAGAAATATCAACAAACGATCACCATCACGAATGCACAACAACGCAATCTGACCATCTTTCCCGTCATCATCTCAATGAATTCGTCCTGGTCGATTGTTCCCGACTCGTCTTTGTCGATGTCGGCGATCATCTGCCGGATCTCAGCTTTCTTTACCTGGAACCCCAACGCCCGCATCGCCGCCTTCAGCTCCCGGACGTCAATCGTCCCGCTATTATCCGTGTCAAAGAGTCGAAACGCTTCTTTGATTTCCTCGAGGTCTTCTTCATCAAGTGCCTACGTTGAGATATTCCTCAGTGCTGTACAACCACCCAAGATACCCGTTTTCGATGGTGCGGCCCATACTTTCTTGACGGGCTTTGGCTTGCGCCGCAAGGCCGCACGGGAGCGCGCAAAAGCTGCTGCGGAGGAGGTTGCCTGATGTTAGTACACACGTCACGGGCTCCATTAGGTCCTGCTCGTCCCAAGGTCCATGGACACGAACACGCCCACCATGTTGCTTGTCTCACTGACGTTCGAGAAATGGGCTGGGTGACCTTTCAAGATCGAGTCGGCCTGTTTGAAACATTTTCGTAACGTTTAAAACATTTTGTTTCAGTTCAATGTTTTCAACCACGTTTTTTCAAATTGCAACAAACGAGCTTTTGTTTTCCAAGATCCAACTGAACCCAGAAGTACATCATGAGCGCCGCCAGGGCGTGGACCGCCACGACGACGGCGACGCTGGCGTCCAAGCGCCATGCGGCCGGGGCCGGGGCGCAGGCGTATGTGAAGAACAAGCACCGGCTCCTCGTGGTCGGAGGCAATGGCTTCGTCGGGAGCAACATCCTTCAGCGGGCCGTGCAAAAGGGCATCGAGGTCCGGAGCCTCAACCCCAGTGGCAAGCCCGCGTGGCAGGATGTGCCGTGGGTCGAGGAGGTCGAGTGGCACCAGGGCGATGTCTTCAGCCCCATGGAACTGGCCAAGGCCACGGATGGCGTCACCGGAGTCAGTACGTTCGGCGTACGTTCGGCGGTGGGAATAGTGATTGTGCTTTTGGTCTCACATGGCTGTTTGTACCGCGGATAGTCTCGACGGTCGGGGCATTCGGGAGCAATGAGCACATGCAAAAGATGTGCGGCGATGCGACCATTCGCATCGCCCGCGCCGCGCACAAGGCCGGTATGTATCTCGATCGTTGTGGGACAGTAGGGTGAGGACCAGCACCACTCAGTTTCTGACGGCCGATGCAGGAGCCCAACGCTTTGTCTTTGTCTCTAACTCGCGCGTGGGATCATACATTCCATCATGGGCTCCAATGTACGGCTACTACAATGGCAAAGAACGAGCGGAAGCGATGGTGCGAGAACTGTACGTTGGTGTGTGTAGATGCTATGGTCCGTATGCTGGCCGTGCATTTCCTCATTGCTCGCGGAATATTGCACAAAGGTTCCCGGACACTGGCGTGGCTCTTCGTCCGGGATTCATCTACGGTCTGCGCCGCACCAAATCCTACAGCGTTCCTCTGCAGCTAGTGGGTGCCCCGATGGGTTTCGTGGCGCGAGATCTCGGTCCAGTGTCGGCTGTTGTTTCTCGAATCCCATTTTTTGGACCCGAAATGGCGGCGGCGGTTCCCGTTGGTGCGGTTGCAAAGGCTGCGGTGCTCAGTGCTATTGGTCCCGTTCAAGGCGACCACTTGGACACACGAAGTATGCTCGCGCTGGCAGACTCGTTTCATGAGACAATTTGAAAACGTACTGAGTAAACAGGAAAATGAACGTCTGTTTATTCACCGCCGTGACATCGCTTGCGCTGTGTATTTCATCCCCACACTTCCAATCTTCCGCTTTCGTTCCTCGGCTTCAAGCCGCCGTTGCTCCATTTCGTTTGTTCGATCTTTCCAGTAGCGCTGGGGGCGTGAGGGACATGACAGGTCAGGCGTAGTCTCATGGCCTTTTAAAACGTCTCAAGATGACGTACATCGCGCTGGAGCTCGCTCTGTTTCGCCAGCTCCGCTCGCAGTGCCTTGGAATCCTCGTCGTCACCAGACGCCTTCATCGTAGACGCTAGTTCGTCGAGCGTTTGTACCTGCAGTCCACGAGGAATCAATCCCACAGCAGCAGCGCACATCAGCCACAACCGGAGGTACGAAGTAGAATGCATTCTTCTAACGTGCAGTCCTTACCCAGAGATCGCGTACTGTTGAGCTCTCCGCAGAGAGTTCCAAAAGCTTTTCGCCCTTGGACCCGAGCACAAGGAGCTCCGTGCCGGCTACGGCCAACAATGCTCGTCAAATACACGATTCGACAATACCGTCGCTCTCGCCAGGGGGAGCCAGCGAGCGTCATCATTGTGGCTTGTTGTAGTGAGAACAAGTGGTGCCACTTCCCCTCACCTCCCGTGCAGACTTTGCCAATGCGACCGATTGAAATCTCCTCCGTCTTGGTGTTTCCGGGGGTCACCCGCCACTGGAGCCTGTCGGGAGCCAAGTCGGCAGAGTACGATGGAATCTTTGCTCAGGAGGAGATCTGTGGTGGTGGTATCCAGCAGACGTCCATCTCCCGCGTCAGACTACTGTACCTCGTGGCCGTGGCATTGAGCTGGAGGTAGATGGTCTCCTGCTTGCTGAGGACGCCAAGGTACGTGGTCTTCTTCTTGAACTCGCTGCCCTCCTTCAGGGCCTCCTGTCGCTGGAGCATCTCGTAGTTGCCCGTCCCGCAGCAGACATTCCCCATGCCGCTCTAACGACGAGCGAGCGAGCGATCAACCACGTTGTTGCTCATTTGTCACAGCACCTGCAGAGCAGAGCAGCACACAAGCTGAAATAGACCGATCGTCTTAATCCAGTACATCCTTGCTGCACCATAAGCCCAATGTTGAAGCTTGGCCTGAGCGTTGAGACGACGATCCCACCAAAGCGGCCATGGACATGGACGCCGCCCCAGTCGCCGCCGCCGAGGTCCTCCCGCTCCAGCGAGGAGCCCACTTTCCCCGGGGCGATGCGGCCACGGACACGTGCGCGATCGACGTGACCCCACGCCGCCCCCCGGATCTCGCCCTGCTGTCAAGAGCCCCTGCCCCACAGCCGCCGCCGCCGACGCCGACGCTGGGCGATCGGACGACCACCCGAGGTGGCGCCGCTCGCGCGGGCCCGCCGTCCGCCACTGCGGCGACCCGGACGGTGCTCGTCGTCGTCAACGTCCTCCCGCTGGTCTTCGAGCGCAACGCCGCCGACATGGGCTGGGACATTGAGTGGAGTTCGAGCGCCACGAGCCTCTTCTACCGGGACCTCGTCCGAGAGACGGAGCGCCACCGACCGCTGTTCATCGGCTGCCCGGAGGTCTTTATCAGCCGCGACGAGGAGGCCGCGGTCGAACGCCAGCTCCGGGCCTTCCACTGCGTCCCCGTGTTTCTCGACCCAGTCGTCGCCCATCGTTACTTCCAGGGCTTCTGCAAGGGCGTTCTGTGGCCCATCTTCCACAACGTCGTGGACGTCTACAACTCGGCCAAGCTCGCGCTCGACGACGTTCGTGATGATGGTCCCAAGGTGCCCGCCGCTGCGGCCGAGACCCGGCCCTCCGAAGTCAGTCCGATGATGACGACCTCCCCTGAGGGCGACACCACCACCTCGTCGCCGATGCAATCTCCGCGTCGGGGGTCCAAGGCGACCTGGTGCGACCCGGCATCATGGAATCCCGCGGCGCAGGACAAGTGCTGGGGGGACTACTGCAGCGTGAATCGGGCCTTTGCCCGGCGCATCATCGAGAGCTACCACGACGGGAACTTGATCTGGATCCACGACTTCCACTTTCTCATGCTCCCATCGTATTTGCTCCGGAAACTACGCAAGGCGATGATCGCGACGTACCTGCATGTACCGTTTCCATCCAGCGAGATCTTTCGTTGTCTTGCCATGCGCACGGAGATTCTGCGGGCGATGCTTTGCGCCGATCATATCGGCTTTCTCATTTTTGAGCACGCAAGGCATTTCCTCACGAGCTGTAAGCGCCTTTTGGGGTTGAATTACAAGACAAGTTCAAATGGGATGCTACTCATCGAATACAACGGTCGGCAAGTTAGCATTTCTTGCTCACACATCGAACCCGACGTGACGAACATGCATACCATCCTTGATCACACCGCGCGAACCGAGGAGGCACTCACGTTCAAACGCCGAATCGAGCAGCACATCTACAACGCGAAGAAGCACCGTAAGACCGTTATCACCTCAGTGGATCGCTTGGAAGGCTTGAACGCGCTGCCATTGAAACTTCGAGCATTCGATCGCTTCCTCTCCCTACACCCAGAGAAACGCCACAGTGTCGTTCTCGTCCAAATTGGCATTTCACTTGATTCTCGCCCGAATGATTACAATCAAACCCGAGATTATGTACAAAGGTTTGTTGCAGAGATCAACCGGCGGTGGGCCCCTCCAGGCGAAGTTGTCATATATTTCGAGGAGAAGCCAAAGACGACATGCGCTGAGCGGATGAACCTATGGCGCATCAGCGACGTCTTCATGGATACATGTGTGCGCTTTGGATTATCCTTGTTGCCTTTCGAATACCTCGTTGCTCAAAAACATGTTCTAGACGTTGCTGCAAGCGGTGATGATTCGACACATCAGTTTGGGACAATGATAGTTTCCGAGTTTGCATCTTACAGCCGAATTCTAAATGGCTGCCTGATTGTGAATCCTTGGAAAGCAGATGATATCGTAAATTCGCTCGTGAAGGCAACCGAAATGCAGTACTACGAGAAGTACAATCGCTTCCAGCTCAATTACAAGTTTCTTGCCATGCACGCAGAAGTACGATGGTCAGAACGCCTACTTGCAGATTTTGAGAACATTTGGACAAAAAAACAACAGTGTGCAGAATCTGGAGACACCGTCGAGGTCGGGTTTGGATTCGAGTATCGAGTCATGCAATTTGCCACGGGGTTTGTGAAGCTCGATATTGACGATTTTGTCAAGGCGAGCACTAGAAGCACTCGCAGGCTTTTTATCTTTGATTACGGTGGAACGTTGAGCTGGACCTCAAGCATCCTGGAAGAAGATAGTGCAGCTCGGCACTTTCACCAGTTGCGTGATGGCGACCCAAGTGCAATGCATTCTGCATTACAAGAAAGGAAGGCTGCGTTCGGGCAAGAAGTAATTAGATTTATTGACGGTCAAGTGCGAACACCTTTGACCACAGAGGCAAGAGAAAACTTGCGAACTCTGTGTGATGACCCGCAGAGTATCGTGTTCGTGATCAGCACTGGTCGTAAGGCCGAGTTGGAAGCAGAGTTTGGTGGGATTACCAACATCAACTTGGTCGCTGATAATGGTTTCTACTTGAAGAAGGCAGGTCGCGATGGCTGGGAGTGCCTTTACGACCACAATGAGCTTAACATGGACTGGAAGGACGAGGTCAAGCGTGTTATGCAAGCATACGCAGCGAGGACAAATGGTGCCTGCCTCATCATCAGCGAGGCCTCTCTGTTGTACGATTACCGGAACAGTGATCCTGAATACGGAGAGATTCAGGCACTTGAATTATACGAGCAACTGCGCCATGTGCTCAAGGCACGTGCATTGTGTCGAATTATGTGTGTGTGTATGTGTATTCGGTTGATCACTCAGTGTGCCCCGTTTGGTGTGTGCAGAAAGGAGATGCGACTGTGAGTCGAGCCAAAGGTTTCGTCGAAGTACACCAATTTGGCGTGAAGAAGTCGGTCGCCGTGTCATTGATCCTGCGTTACCTAAAGGAGCACGTGGGCGTCCCCGACTTTGCCATGTACGCAGGTGACGACCAGTCGGATGAATTGGCATTCAAAGGTATGTGTGCAATTGGGTCAAACGGTTATGGCAACAAAACCCTCTTCCACACGTTGGATTCTGCTCGCAGCCTTGCAATCATTCGCAGCGGAGGGCAAGACGATCAAGCACGTGTTCACGTGCACGGTTGGGATGAAACCAAGCGCTGCGCAGTTTTTCGTGGTCCGTTTTTTATTTCATCGAGCCCTGCTTCCCTCCACCGCCAG
>JAADYI010000860.1:0-11870 GCA_023338185.1 Lagenidium sp. CBS 127285
CCCAGCCAGCGTTGGCTCGTCACGTGTGCCCCCAACGCAGCGCAAGCGAAGATGGCGCCAACACCAACAAACGCCCCGCCCCAACAGAACGCAATTTCCCACAACCCACACGCCGCGCGCCCCACCACCACCTTTACCAGCAGCATTAGCACCAGCACCAGTCGCAACACGGCAATCATGCGATCGCAGAGCAGCGCCCCGACCTGCGGCGTGGTCCTCGCGGCCCCGAGCTCCCGCAGCGCCCAGCGCCAGGATGCGTTTGCCCGCCGGCGCCTCGGGGGCGCGATGAAGCGCAAGGGCCGCGACGACGACACCGGCAGCAGCTATGAGATTGACGCCCACGGCAACCGCGTGCTGCTCGATGGCCTCAAACGCATGCGCGTGACCTCGCCCCCGAGCTCGCAGCCCTCGAGCCCCGTCAACGTGATCAACTTCCCCGCCGCCCCCGCTCCGACGACGCCGACTACGATCGATGACGTTACCATGAACGACGACGACTACGACGACCAGCAAAGCGGCGCACGACGGAGGACAGGCCACCACCAGGCGATCATCCCCGTTTCGGGGACGAATCGGCAGAGCCCGTCCTGGACAGCGACGTCAACGGCCACCCGCTTTCCATTCGAGCACGCTGCACGATGGCGAGCCACCGCAGCTACGTCGATGATGGACATGCCAAATGACCCCTCGTCCCTTGCCCTCGTTGTCTTTGACCCGCATCGGGCACTGCGGGTCGAGCGATCCCCGCGAGTGGAACTTGTCAACGACGACAGCGACACCGAATGGAATGGCGACCACTTGGACAGCGACGACCAGAGCGAGGGCTTTGTGCGATTCGAGGAACTCGCCGAGGACGAAGCCCCCGAGGACGACGGCGAGGCCATGGACCTCGATTGAGAATGTACAAGTGCACGCACGTGCCTCGCCACGCCATCGACATGTTTATTTATCCACGTTTTCCCAGAGTTCCTTGTGTGTATATGTTCCACACTGGGACCACGTGACGACGCCCGCATTTGCATTCATTAGCCCCCCTCGCGTCCTTGTGAAAGAAAGGTATCAATCGACTCGACTACGAGCGTAACAATGCGATCTTCCGCAAAAGTGTTCCGGGACAGCTCCAAATGAAACAACGAACCTGAAACAGATTGTATCCATCCGTCGATCACATGTCACAGGGAGTACACTCGATTCCTCGATTCCTCAAATTTCCAAAACCGCCCAATCAACCGGTATCCGCGGGGTATCGTTCATGACTCAGGTGGGCAGCTCTCCTGATCTTCCTGATCAACATCTCCCAGCAGCCACAGCCAGCATGCTCCGTCGCGCAGTGCTCGCATCCTCGACGTCCATGGCCTCGGCGGCCGCTGCCGCCGCCGCTGTTGGGGCCCTGGGGCTCGCGGGTCTCGGGGATCGCCCGGAGGCCGTCGCCCGCGCCGAAGCCCGCGTGGACCCCGCGGTCGCGGCCCCTCCGTCGTCGTCGTCGTCGTCAACGGCGGCGGCCGCGGCAACGCAGCCGTCGTTCTCGGAGCGGATGGTCGGCAACTACGAGAACCGCCTCCGCCGGTTCTCGTCGCCCGAGCGGGTCTTTGAGTACTTCTCGAGCGTCGAGCTCGACCGCCAGTTTTACATGACCCGCGCGGACCTCGCCCGGGCGGTCACCCCATACACGTACCGCCCCGGGGCCCCACTGACCTCGCGCAATTACAAGTTTAACCTTCAGGCCATGGCCGCCAAGCCCGCGCGAGCGGACGTGGCCGAGTACACCCGCCGGGTCAAGGAGCTCCTCCTCGAGAAGCCCCAGGTCTCGGACCAGGACGTCCATCAGCTCCTGCAGTTCCGCGAGGCCCATCACATTGACTTTGAGACCCACGTCAAGGCCCTCCGGAGCCTGCAGATCACCAACGCCGAGTTTGATCAGTTTCTGGATGTCCGTCGCGACGGTTGCGGGGGCGCATTCATGATCGGACCGAAACTGATCCATCCCTGATGGAATTCCTCTGTGTGTGCTGTCGTTGGTGTTGGTGGTGCGTGCCTCCATAGTTGCACGGCGGACCCAAGCACGAACGGACGTTCTTCGACCTCGTCGACGCCGACGGCGACGGGCTCATCTCGTACGCCGAGTACATGTTCTTCAACACGCTCCTCGCAAGTACGTCTGTGTGTCATAGGGAGCCTCCGCCATTGTTGTGAAAATTGATCGCGTCATGTCGCAGTCCCCGAGCGGCAGTTCGAGCTCGCCTTCAAGATGTTCGACGCCGATGGGAACGGCCGCCTCGACCACCGGGAATTCAAGCGTGTGCGTCCATCGATTTCTCCGTGCCGGGGCATGACGACCGCGACGATCTGATGCCATGCGTGTCGCTGTCATGTTTCAGATCATGGACTTGATGCGTCTCCGAACGCCGGCGGGTCGCCAGGATCGATCTCTCGGCGAAGACGACGCACCCATTTTCAAGCACCTCTTTGGCGAGCTTGCAACGTGAGTGGTGTCTATCGTTCCAGAAACACTGTATGCGTCACGGTGCTCACCCGTCGACTAAACAAAGGGAAACGCTATCCTACGAGGACTTTTGTGCCTTTCGCCGAGAGCTGAAGACGGAGATTCTCCGCATTCAGTTTGAGCAATACGATACGGACGGGAACAAGGAACTCTCACCTCGCGAATTCGGAATGTTTCTTGTGGGCCATGTTAATCAGGTGAGATACCACTACATTCCAGCACTGCGGTCATGAGTTGACATGGTGACATCTGATGCTGAGCAGACCGAAATCGATAAGTGGGTCGACCGTGTGGAACACCTACGCGAGCTTGAGGTACGGGCTCACAAACTACAGATAAGGCGTCCCGACATTCACCAACCCTTTGCCCTTGCACGGCTAGGGCCACATCACGGAAAAAGAGTTCATGAACTTTGTGACGTTCTTGGACCATCTCGACGAATTGAAAGTTGCTATTGATCTCGTCATGGAAGAGAAGGGGCTGAACAAAGGTTGCCACTCTTCTTTGATAATGTAGCTGTGAATAATTACTGACGTAGTGTGCACATTCTGTCAGAACACTTCAAACGGGCGACCCGGGCTTCCCTCCGAGGACAAAAGGAAGAAAATTTTATTACCCCGCTGCAAATCGATATCCTCTTCGCGCTCTTCGACCTTGATGGTATGTCGATCTACGTGCTGTGCTGTCAGCAAAACTCTCAATATGTGTGGAAACAGGCGACGGGCACCTCTCGCCAAAAGAGTTCGTTGACGTTATGCAGAAGCGCAAGGACGGCGGATTCAATGAGGTTTGTATTCAAACAAAATTGTTTCTAGCATACTTGGTGACGCAAACCCTTTGTTGTTTTACAGCGCCGCGATACAGGCGCTTTCGAGTTCCTCATCCGGATCAAGGAGTGTATTGAGAGTAGCATCTGAGCTGCCTGCGGCAGTAAGTCTGAGCACTTCACACCATCACTGCCCTGCATTTGACGTCGAGGCCCCAGAGTAAGGTCCAAACAACACTTGCGCGTTCATTGTTGCTGAGTCTCCATCTCTTTTATGTTTCTCCTTCTTGTCGCTTGATGTTGGGGTCCATTTCAACAATTTATTCTTGAAATGAGATAGACCCGAAGATGCGCTTTCCTTTGTGACATACCACTTGAGATGACTCTCAAACTTCTGTAACAGTTTCTTCCAAGTACACAACTTGCTCTGACAGACATAGGGGGGCAAATCTAAGTCAAAGTTGTTCAAATTGACGAAGAACCCATTGCAGTTTATCCTGAGCCGCAGGTTCCCGATTCTGACGTACTTGAAGTAAAAAAGCTCCCTGCCTTCTGACGATGCATCGTCGTCGTCGCCTTGGCCGTCCACGTTAGTCGTTGAGATTGAGACCATCGATCCCCCTGATGTGATCGAGTTGCCAGACTCTGTGATCACAGTTACCGTAGATGCGTTACTTGGCTGAATGCTCCTTCGGCGAGCAGCAAACCCTGTAGAGTGTGAGGGCGATCCTGGAGCAAATGGATTGTTTGCACGGTGCCTGGGACCAGGTGATGAAGGATGCGAAATCGATCCTGCTACAGGAGTTGGTGGACCGACACTCGATGAGCTGCCTTTCTTCCCAAAAAGCACTTGCTCTGAGTAGGTTTCAGACTGGATATCATGACTCGAAATGTGATCGAAAAAGAACTTGTACATCAACTCATAGAAGTCGGATGCAAGCTGGATAACAATCATATTCGGAATCTCTGGAAACACACTCACCTCAAGAACATCCAAAATCCGGAGCTTTTGGCCAAGAACTCGAGTTACTGGGCCACTTTCAGCACGAATAGAAAGCATTCCCTTTTGGTGCGAGAAGTTTATGTTACTGGTGCTCTGGAAACGTTGATCAATCAGCAACTTAGCTTTGAGCACCGAAGTTGGATCTTCAAAAGCTATTGATGATGGACCGGGACGAAGATTATTGATTTCCATCCACTGGAGGTTCAGAGCGAGCTTTGTGTTTTGGTTCATATAGTATGAATGTGAACCCGCGATACCTTCAACTCGGATTTCAACAAATTCGTGGTCGGTGCCCGAGGTTTCTGGACTTGTTCGTAGTCGACACGTGCAACCAGACACACGAAATGAGATGAGTTTCAGAATGATTTGCTCTTTTCGCGATGTGCCAAGCATTTTTGAGTCTCGTATGCGCAACTCCTCAAGTAATTGAGCATGAAGTTTTCGCGTCGACCCACCAAGCAGGCTATGAGTAGGGGTAGGTGGAAAAACCGGGCTGTTAGCATTGTCGATTCTGCCATGCTCAGAAGCAACGCTCGTTTGACCATGATGAGTACGTGTCGGGCGAACAATTCGCCGATAAATCATTGGGGGAGCGAGAATCACGTGCCGCAGTACGTTAAGGAGCTGGTAGAATTGATGCCGATCAGTAGACATCTGCAAGAATGACAAGTCGGCCGCGACATTGGTAGCGCCAGATGACAGAGACTGAGAATATGTCGTGACCAAACTGCACTCTTCTAGAACTTGCTTCAAGAGTAATGAGCTGGCTGTTGACATCCCACGGGGAGATGGCAGCTGTGTTGTTGCAGCTGATGCCTTTGAATGTGCGTACCAAATTACGCCTCCAGAGATATCCACATCAATTGGAGCAACGTGCGCTGTCACACAGTCAAAACGCAAAACGGCAACCGTCGTGGCTCGCATTTCGTCGTAGCCAATTTCGAAATGGATGTGCTTCGATGCGACTAAGGCACAACTTCGCGTGTTGCTGTCCAGCATATTAATCTGTGCATCGTGCACGTCAACTGTGTACATCTTGTGTTTGATTGCCTTCGGCTGACCAACATCTTCCCCTTCGGTAATCCCTCGGAAAGATTTTTCAGATTGAACTGGTTTATTCCCACCCTCTGTGTTTTCAGGTTTTGAAGACGCGAATTGCATTCCCAACTTTCCTTGCTGGAGAAGTTCCAACAATGTTTCTCGAGTACTTGCACGACGATTGGTCCTGAATACCCCATCCGGTTTCGCGAGCGTTGGTTGCGAGGTCGTGGTAGTTGGAGGGCGACCAGTACTAAGTTTCGTTTCATTATCATTGATTAGGCTTTCGTGTTCTCCCATGCGTCGAATATATTCTTGCCTCCTGGCCTCCATCAAGATGTCGAACGTGTCACCAAGTACTCCGATGGTGTAAAACGAACAGTCACGCGTCTCAATCGTCCACAACAACTTCATAGAGTCGACTTGTATGGGTCGAGATCCATCATTCAAGAGTAGATTATCCATACTGGAAGTTCGGCGCTTCAACCTGGCAAGTTTGATGCGAACGGATTGCGTCCACGACTTGGGAGATTTTGGAGGCTGGGACGTTGTTGAACTACCTGGATTTCCTGAGATTGCAATATCTAGAGCTGGCAACGACGTCATTGCGACTGAATCCATGCGGCACAACCGACTTGATGCCCCGAACGAGTACGAATAGTCTAATGGAGAGAATTCATCATGCATTTTGTCCACAGTTGCGAACCCAGTTTCGTCAAACAACGCCTCCGGAAGTTCATCTGACGCTTGTCCGCTATTCTTTGCAAACGTCTCACGGTAACTTGTTCCTGTTGTTTCGACGAAGAACTGTGAAAGCTGTGTCGTGTTGAAGGGAAGTGTTTGGCATCGAGTTGTGTTGTCTCCGTATTGTTCACCATCACGAAGAATGTATGCTCGGAAGAGGTCGAGGTATGCTGTAGTTTCCCACAAAACCCATTCTAACACCCCGGAGTCATTGCTGCCGCCGGGGATCGCCCTTGCAACACCATGTGATAGAAAGTCATTTGCAACTACCAAGAGACTAGTATCTTGGGTCATCGTGTCCCACCATGCTACTTGTAGCACGTCAATTGACATGTTCCACTGAACACCTATGCATTGGAATGCGAGCAGAGAGGCTTCAATTTGATGCAACCG
The DNA here is from genome assembly GCA_023338185.1 of Lagenidium sp. CBS 127285. Taxonomy (NCBI): domain Eukaryota; phylum Oomycota; class Peronosporomycetes; order Pythiales; family Pythiaceae; genus Lagenidium; species Lagenidium sp. CBS 127285. The sequence goes on from JAADYI010000860.1 coordinate 6,448, forward strand.
CGGCGTTGCTTCGTCGGGTTCTTCATCGTCATTAGAGGTCATAAGGACGACAAGCAGCGGATAAACGTAATCCCAATTCAATGCGATCATTGCTTCCCCAGGTGCGGGCACTTGTGTGTTAGTTGAGACTACTTTCCCTCGAAGAATCAGCTCGAATGATACTGCGAAATATTGCACATATCTCGTTGCTGAATCTGGAGATGCTACAAGTTCTGGTCTCCAGTGAACGACAGCATCGAGCTTGGCGTGAGGTATGAATATAATTTGGAATGGTGGTGGCATATCTGAAGACTCCCGACTCGAACAATCGAGTATGTCGTCAACCTGGCCAGTCAACGATACCTCCAAAGAGTCAAACTGTACTTGGACTTTTTGAAATTGCCGGCAGCTTACGGCAACTCGATGTAAGATCGTATGCACCGCTCGCTCCTCAAACAAGGAACCCACGGAGGCGGCATCTTCAAGCACGAGGATGTCGTCATTGTACGGAAACGTTATGATAAGTCGATCAACGCCACAGTCAAGCGTACCAACAAAGCGGATCCGCCAGTGCTCCGGATTATCAGCTTCTGATGACGCCTGAACATCTGCACTCTCTTCTTTAATATTCACCGCGTCTTGAAGAACAGATATTGCGGTTCTAAGACAACTCACAGCACTTTTCTCGATGCGAACAGAGAGGTGGTCAATTACGCAGCTTGCGTCGAATATGAGAAAACGAGGTGGAAGTGTAGTCGGTGCTGTCTGTGACAATAAAGGACTTGTACGTAGAACATCAGTGACTGAGAAGTTGAGCTTGAGTTCTTCAAATGCCACGATGTCGCGGTTACAATTGGTTGCTTTTAACGATTGTACTGTGAGCGCGCCCGTCAGAGTCATGCTAGGCTGTATCGTGTCAACGAGTAGACCCCGACCAGTTTCTTCACGTCGAGTCACTTGTAGGTAGCGAAGCATAGCATTCGAGACAGATCGAGACTTTGTAATCATTGCGTTTGCACTAAATGATCCAGTATCAACGATGAGGTAATCGTCGTCTTTGCCGAAGCTGGATGCTGGAAGCAAAATCTCCGTCTCGAGCTTCCCTGTTGAGAAGTAAATAGCCTGTGTAATTGGTCGTTTAGAGTTTATCATTCTATCCTCTTGGTCGGACTTATTGTTCACAAGCTCGTCGATGCGGAGGAGTAGGAGCAACAGTCGTTGGTCATTACGCAATCGCAGCTTGAACTCTGAGAGACTAATGTCACATCGAGATGGAGACGGTGAAGAAGACGAGAGAAATTCAACCTCATTCTGAAACTGGGCAGCTTTGATTTCCACACCCCGAGTGCCGTTGCTCCACGTTAGACAAACGAATGCACTCTTTACGTTGTTCGATTGACCAGTCGAGGACTTGTGATGTACAGTGCGACATTCTGTCAGCTCAAATCCAACATCGTGGTCCACATCTTGAACGTCCAATAGGTGTAAACGAACACTTGCTGCTGAGGCATCCGCATCAAGCATCTTGGATAAATTGTTACCTGTGCTAGGGACAGGTACTTCGCTGGGCTCAGGCGGAGTGAGCATTATCCTGGATCTCTCCAGAATATCTGCAATAAGCGTCCATTCCGCAAGAAGAGTATTGTGCTGTTGATGACTCCACATCACTTCAAGGTCATTTATCCTTATATCAAGTTGAACGTTCAATGAATCATGTGTCGACGTCTCGATTTGGTGAATGGAGAAAAGCGAGACAAATGCAGCTGGTATTCGTGGATTCCTTGTAGTTTGACCCTTGACAAATCCATTTATCGACACCATTGCGCACGTCACCGCGATATCGTTCACAGTGGAGAGCACTTTAGAAATGTGTTTCGTTGATACAACATCCAATCCCATGAATATCGCACTATGCTTCTCTGATCTTGGTCTCTGGAGCAAGAAAATATCGACTTGCACGTGTTGAATCTCTATGTGGTGCCTCAATATTTGCCCGGTAAACTTGGGGGGAATTGTTGACTCCACGCGCGTGTAGGATCCGTTGGCAGTCAGATCCTGATGCGCCTTCAAGGATTCGTGCATGGAGACACCAAGCTGCCAAGAGTCAACTTCAACCGTCGCTGACCATGTCACCGGGAGTTTGCGGTGGACTGACGGGGCGGGCAAACTCAACTTACGAGCCACAGACTCGGCAATCATTTGCTGGGCTGTTCGATCATGTTCATCCATCACATCCGGAAAATGAACCAGAGAATGCAAAACATCACAGAGCACCGGGTTCAACTGTGCTCGCAGCTCACCAATGTGACTGTCCATTTTGCCTTGGCCATCTGGACTCTGCGAGATTGTCGCTTGCATCGATGAGAGTACAACCGCTTCTTCGGCGAACTCAGGACCGACTCTGATCGTGAGATCCCCGAGACGTATCTTTATCGATGTTGACGGCATGACACTTGGTTTGATTCGAGCACCGTCCATTCCGTGAGTTAGAGATAAGGTTGTTCCTCGATCACTCTGCAGCTCTTGAATCGACATCGCAATCTCAAGAGGCACCTCGTTTCCGGCTCGCGATCGATGGACGATGATCATACTTACGGGCACATCGACCACTCGAAAGGCGAACGGATGCGTCCGCGACGGCCGAGTCGTCGCGGCCATCTCCTCTGATCGTGAGCGAATTGGCAATGGGAAGAGGTCCCGACGAATCAGCTCGCGCTTCTTGAGTGCCAGAAACTCGAGGTAGCCCGTCGGAATGCGGACGCTCACCCCGGGGATGAGCTTACCGCCGACGACGTTGCAGCCAATGCACTGCTGATCCGTCAGGCGAATGTCCAGGACCGCCGAAAAACGGGGCATGTCCATGCGGAGGACGTCCTGTTCCTCCTTGTCCCCGACGGTCGAAGCGTGACGATGCCGCCGCGGATCATCGTCGGCCATCATCGCCATCGCCATCGGCCACCGACGACTCGAAACCTCAACGTCACCGGCCTCGACCTTGAGTTGGAGATAGTTGTCGACGACAACGACCTCGGGGATGTCGACGTTGAAGTCCCCACAGGCCACGTGCGAGCGGGTCTCAAAGCCCACAAGGTCGATGCGGATCCGCCGCACCCGGAGGTCGACAAAGCGCATGAGCCCCATCATCGTCCCGCTGCTGCCGCCCTCGTCCCTGCCGCCACCTGCAGACAAGCAACACGCAACAACAGCAAACTACGTGAGATGATGACCCACAACATCACAAGGCCAACGGGAGACTCACGACTCGGGCGGCGACTCGGTGGGTCCGTGGCCGGTGCTCGCTCGGCCTCGGGCGTCGTGTGGGACGTTGTTGGCGTTGCCGCCGGCGTCGTCGTCGTCGTCGTCGTCGTCTGTCGGGCCGCGGCGACGAGTCCCTCGAGCCCCAGGACCGCTCGAAGGGCCTCCTCCTCGACGCCGGCGAGGTCGACGTGGACGTCCTCGACGCTCACGACCACGAGCTTGCGCTGGACAAACGACCGGAGGAACTCGCCCACGCGCGTCTCGAGGCGGAGGCGCCCGATCCGGCACCGCCAGGCGCCGCCACACGCCGTGAGCTCGACGCCGACGAGCTCGATGGGCGACAAGCGGACGTGGTGGATCTCGAGGCGGAGCCCGAGGGCCCGCGCGCGCCGCTGCGTGAGCCGGAGGCCGAGAGTCCCGAGGCGCCCGAGGGCGAGCCCCAGGAGCCGGTAGCGGACGAGGAAGAGCCAGAGGAGCGCGGCCACGAGCAGCAGCCACGTGCGATGCCCCCGGCGGCCGTCCCCCGACGCGGGCGGCGGCCGCGCGATCGTCGTTGCCATCGTCATCGCCGGTGGCCTGGTCATTTACTGCGATCCAACAATTGGGGGGGATGTGGGGGTGGCTGTTGAAGGAACAACGCATCCGATTGGCGAAAAGTCGTCAACGGAAGTGAGGATTGGCTGAAAATTACAAACATGTTGAAGTCGCTGAGAGCCAAAGGAACTCGAGGGCATGAGGGGCTGGTAGATGCTCCCACGGCCATTGTCTCCGTCGCGTGGTCCTTGTTTTACCATAATAAAAGGTGCGCAGCTAGGACGATGGTGCATTCCTCCTTCCGTCACGGTGGCGGCAGCATCTGAGTTTGCGAATCATCACAAACCATCTAGTGTTCGTGAGCATTGAGAAATACACATGTTGTTGTACTGCATCGAGCTGATGAGAATGGAATTCCGTGCGTGCGATCGATCACCCAAACGGGCGCTTCCTCCTCACCTCGCAAGGGAGCCCGGACGACGATTGGCGGGGACCATCGCCCACAGGAGCATTGGAGCGGCGCCGGGGACCATGAATGGGCACATCCAGCACTGCAGTCGACGACCCCCCCACATTGGTAATGCGTTGGAGCACCCCCCTCCCCCCCCTCCCCCCCCCACGCCCCCAGGGCCAATGGACTTTACTCGTTTTGCGTTTCCCCAAAGCTCCATGTCGCGGCCCGCACGTCGTTTTCGTCCATGGCATCGACGGCACAGCGCCTCACCACCGCACAGCCGCCATCAATCAACCAGCCCTCTCCCTCTCTGATCGACACCCACAGCCTTTTTTCAAAAGCCCCAAACACCTAATGACGCATTGGGTTTCGAGTCACCTGCAAAATGCAGGCTGCAATCACACAACACATGTGGCGCGCCATCCAACGCCCTGTATTTCAGTGCATAAACGTCATATCCAGTTGTTTCCTGGTTCGGGGGTGTACTCATAATGACAATGTTCATCCAGCCGAGCCCAGTTGGTGATCACACAAGCCTCCAGCTGGCAGAACTCAAATCAGGAGGGGGGAACGAGAACACATCCCGCACCACCACCAAAAAGCCCTCATCACCGGTTCGACCGCTTCCAATCCCCACCCGCATACTGTGCATCTCACTGACGAGAATCGACCATCCCAGCACAACACGGATCGCTCTCTCGTTCCTCATACTCCGGGGCCACGCCGCCTACACTGCACTTGTGCCTTCGCGACCCGCCATCGTCATGCAGCTCACGCCGAGGGCCTCCCGGAGCCCCACGCGCCTCCAGATCCTCCTCCTCGGGGTCCTCGTGTTGGTCATCACCGGGGGGTATGTGGGCCAGCGGTCGATCCAGCGCCTGCGGGCGATCGAGGAGGCAGCGGTCGGCGGCACGGGGGTCGCGACGAATTCCCTGCGACGGGAGCCGGCCCAACATGAGAGCTGGCAACTCGCCGCCGCAAGGCTGCCCCAGACCCGGAGTGCCCTCCGGGAGCTCTTCCATCAGCGCTTGTCGGTTCTCAACAAGGACCAACAGCTAGTGATCAACATGACGCAGCACGCCTGGCGGGCGTACCGCGAACACGGCGATTGGCGGGACCACCTCGACCCCAACCTTGGTCACGGGGCCGACCTCTATGGCCATAGCATGGCCTACACGGCCGTGGATGCACTCGACAC
>JAADYI010000861.1:0-11862 GCA_023338185.1 Lagenidium sp. CBS 127285
CTCTCACAGATCTGTGACGCAATCAAAATTTGATTGATTCTGCTATCACATTTACCCTCTCCAAATCGATACATGTTTCCGTTGTCTTTATGATGCGGCAAATTGGAGCCCACAACTTGAAAGACCAACGACGATGAGCCAAGCGCGCGGAGGAGCTTTAGCTCAAGGCAACCGGAAGCGCGGACGGCAGTCACCCAGGGCGGAGGGGTACTCTCCCGCCGATGTGGATGCGCTACTGCGCTGCGTGCGGGCGTTCTTGCCTCAGGGATCGCAAGAGTGGGAGGAGGTGCTGCAGCAGTATCGGGAAACTCACACAGGTCCAAACAATCGTGCTCCACGGGACGTCACGTCGATTAAGAACAAGTTCCGTGCCTTATACATGGTCGCCAAGCCGACTGGAAATCCATCCTGCCCTCCGGAGGTTCGAGAAGCACGAAGCATCCAGTGCGCCATCAACGAGCGAGCATCGCATGGAACCATCGACGACGCAATCGCTCCGTCACGAGGTGGTGATCTGCCGATCGCAGACAAACCCGCTCCTCATGTCGTGGCACCGACTGAGTTCCCATACGATCACCAGGAGATGAGCAGTGACTCCGAGGACGAAGACTTCCAGAGAGAGGAGGCGCCGCCTCGATCCCCGACAGGCTCTGAGTCCAGCGTTCGGCCTGCATCAGCCACGCAGCCGACCACCAGAACCATAACTCAGGCGCCGGAAGTTGCAACAGTGATGTTAGACAGACAGCCGGCAACGAGAGCTTCAGACGCCGCAACGAACAGCAATCACAAGCGCAAGCGGGACAGCGCCGATTCACTATCACGTTCTATACAACGCCATTTTGTTGAGCAGCAACGCCATCGCGAGATCAGCTCTTCGGAACGTTTTCTTTACATGCAAAACGAAGCGCTCATGGAATCAAAACGGCACAATCGTCAAGAACTAAAACAACTAACGAAGAAAGTCGAGAGGCTAGAGGAGAAGTTGTCGACACTAACTGACCAAAAAGAGCAGTTGCGCGACAAGCTTTTTGCAAGCGAGATGGAGAACCGAGCTTTACGAGAGCAACTTCTCACCTTCCAGTACTCATCTGGTGCATTCTCGTTCGTTCATGGCAGCAACGCACAGATTGCAGTCCCCGTGGTGTCCAATACTCTCCAGTTTAAGCCAGGGCCACTCAACCAAAGAGGAGGACCAGCAACGCAGTCGAATAGCGACGGATCGGATGCAGATACTGCTTTTAACTGCTAGGCAGGGATCCGGATGTTCTTTTATATTCGATATATTCACTTCTTCAAATTACGTAGTATCTGGAGATACGATCATTTTGCGTGATGTCGCGGAAGAGCATCGTCGCATATTGGTCGTACACGAGAGCGTCTACATCCGTATCGCGCCAGACTCGCTCATACACGGCTCGAATTTGATTGATTCCAACTCGAACAGTTCGAATCTGGCGAAGACGGGTGCATACCTCAAGCACCTGGAATCAAAACAAGTGGTCGTCTGCTGGCAGCGGTAGTTTTAATCTCGAGAACGAACCTTGGAAAGCGCGCATTCCCCACTCGGCTGCCTGGCGCGCCGACACGAGCTGGGAGTTCAACTGGCGAAGATCTTCTAGCTCTTCCAGTCGACCTTGGTCACGGAGAAGCTGGGGGAGTTGGTGTCGCTTTTCTTGAGAAGAGTCCGTATTCGACCATCGATGCGACTCTGGTTTCTGGGGAATGCGGTATCCGCAATCGCATAGTACCCAGGCGGAGTACTAAACAGATAAAACTCTTGGGCGACCACTGCATCATGCCAACTCCCAGGGGCATTGAGACTGGCAAAACGAATCCGACCATCGGGAGCAAACCCGAGGACGAATGAGCAGTAATGACTGCAAGTCCAGCCATTATAGTAGGCGTTCTGGACTTGCATGTCGTTTGACGTGGCAACGGGCAGATTCAACCCATCCACGAAACAAAATGCCTTCGTGAGCCGCGGGTCGTCGCAGCTGAATCATGGCGGCGTACTCGGCAAACTCGTCTGCATGGGGCCAGTTAGTGGCAGCGTCGGGAGCCTTGCGCAGCATGTGCTGGAGGACGTTGAGACCAAAGTGCAGATAGCGTGAGCATACCGTCGGTGTCACTGCGAATATCTGCTGGAGACTGTGCTCTGGCATGGTTGAGTTCAAGTACTGCAGCACCATTGCGAGGGCCGCTTGTGTCGACAAAGACCGCCGATATGGTCTGGATTTTCCGCGTACCTCGGAATGGTGACTACATCCCACACCGAATTGGATACTAGTCTATTGCTTTTAACGCCTAGACGTACGTTGGTCAATTACCGAGTCTGTAAATTCTCTAAATCGAGCAGAGTGCGCTCGAGCAGTGGACTTGTGTGCGTGCACTGGTCCAAGTCTACGTGGGAGGGATCCGCCGGCGGCCAGGCGTGCTCGTAGATGTGGGCGTACGGTCGGAGTAAATCCTGAACTGTTAGGACCAATCGCCGCCATCCGCGGTTCTTCGTCCGCGAATATTGTTGTAGTTGATGGATCGCTCCGCGGTGGTTGCTGTGGACCTGTAACGTGTCGGTCGGTGTGGCTTGGCGGAGAAAAGCTCTTGTTCCGTGTATCATCGCTGTTAGGATGCCCTGAGGACCGTGTGTACTGTCATGTTCTATGTGACCGCTGATGAGCTCTTGATCCCGCGTCAATGTCCAGGTGATCCTTTGATCGCGGGCATTTGGGCTCTGGTGGACCAGAAGTCTGTAGTGAGCTGTGCTCTGCGCGGGTGTGCCTCGCGTGGCAAATAAGATCGGGATCAGTCTTCCCAAGAGGATGCCGTGATCTTGGGTGCAGTGCCTAAGGGTCCAAGCTTCACTCAGGCCCTGCAAGTGGGCTCGGACGGTCGTGGCCGCCTGTGCCGCTGCTGCGGCGGGTGGGGGGTCGTGTTGCCGGAAGATCCTGTTGTTGCGGAAGATCCACACCTGGTGAGCGAAAAGTGTTGCGAGTGCCTTCCACAGGGCTGTGATAAACCCATCCCACACTGCCGGTGGGGTGCCGTACCAGTGTATGTACTCGGTGAGTACTGCCGGCCCGAGCGGCGGTGAAGTACGGCGGAATATGTGTTGGCGCATGGTCGCGTCTTGTAGTGGCGCCCAGATCTTGGTGAGCTCTTTCCATATTGCCTTGGCCACAGGGCAGTCTCACAGTATGTGGTCCAGTGTTTCTTTCTCGGTGCAGCGAACGTGTCGGCAGGACGCATCGTTGGCGCGCTCCGGATGATGCAATCGCAGTTGAACACTGACGATCCGATACCACAAGAACGTGTGGTGGGGACCCAGCCATCCCTCGGTCCACCATACGTCACCCCATTTGCACACTTGAAGATGTGGGGCGATCTGTGGATTGGTCTGGAGCTGTGTCCGCAGTTTCGCATCTAAGTTCGTTCGTTTCTGTGGTTGATCTGTGATCCGCCTGATGGTGGCGGCCCTCCTCCGAATGGTGAAGAGCTGTCGGCTTGGACTTTCGAATGCCGGCGTTGCCGTGATGCTGGGATGTGCGCGAATATAGGCATGCCGGAAGGCCTGCGGGTCCAACCCAATCGACGCAGTGAGCCTGAGTGGTCGCCAGAACGATGTCATATGCACCAGTGCCAAGATCTCCGGGTCGATCGGGTCAGTGCCGAGCCAGTTATTCGTGTCGCCTCGTTGCGCCCATGTCAGGACCGGCGCGGTTGGGATATTCCACATCTTCCACTGTGGGGGTTGGATTGCTGTGCTGGGGGTTTGCATGACGATCGCCCAGATCCATTTGACCCAGTTTTTGCTTTTTCCCTTGATTTCGTAGCCGACTGGCAGCCTGAACTGGAATGTGTTGTCGTCTATCATCCGGATTCTTAATTGGCCGATGGAAAGGTTGGCGAACTCTGGCGCGCTTGCTTTACGCATCGGTCGTTCCCGGTGATCGACTATCCAGACGTTGTTCACCCATGTCATGCTAGTCCAAAATGCCGCAATTTCATATGGTGTGCATCGATTGATAGTGCGCCGATAGTGCGATCATGCTCGACGATGCTCTGGGGGGGACGCTGAGCTCCCCTGTGCTCTTGGACGCCCACCACGTCCTCGGTTGGCGCTCAGGTGAGTTAAGCCACCGGGCTGTGTGCGTCGCCCTGACCGAGTGGGCCGATGAGTACGTGCCAGACAGTCTTCCAAAACCACGTGACCTGCTGTCTCCGCTGTGCTCTGTTGCTTCAGGATCGTTGTAAGCAATTTGGTTTTGAGCTGAGGGGTGATTCCACAACACCCTGGATGTCGCGTGTGATCACCGTTGGTCCGCCAGTGCCTGGCCCTGGCGTACTTGTCCTCCGCTTGATGGAGTTGCTCGAATCGCATTTTTGCATAGTGTCCAAGTAGTCGATTCTTGATATCATGCAACCCAAGCCCGCCGTGCTCTCTGCGGATTTGTTGGATAGCTCTCGCTATTGAGCTGCATCCATTCGGCTCGCTTTGGAGACTTCCATGCGTGATGTACTGGCCAACTAATTGTTCATACTGCTGGATTGTTTTGCCGGTCGGCGGGTAGTATGTCGCGGTGAAGAGGAACGCAGCATGAGCCACCGCATTCACGATTGCGACCCTCGAAGGTAGAGAATTGGTCCGTCGACTCGCGATTCCGAGTCTTTTTTGTATGGCTTGGAGTCTTGCGGCCTTGGTTGCGGACTTCGGCAAGGTGCCCGGCCTGGATTGCGCAGAATTGCCTGGTGAGAACTGGCGTCAGCAGCGGTTCCCAGTCGAGAAAAAATCGTTGTTGATGCCATCGATTCCTGCCGCTTTCCCTCTACCGAGTGCTTGAATCGCTGTTTTGGTTTCATCCTCTGAGATGGGTCGGTCAAGTTCCTCCCGGTCTGTTTTTGTGAGAGTCGGTATCGGTGCCTCGCCCAAGAGGCCCCGCCACTTCTGTTCTCGATCCTCCTGGCTGGTTGCACCGTGTGGATTGGACATGATCTTCGCCCACGCGTGGGTTAGTGTATATTCAGGAGTCTCTTGCCATTCTGCCGGGGTGTCTGCCTGCGGCTGGAGTCGCCATTCATGCACTGTGGGCTGTTTGGTGGAGATGCGCCGGAAAAATGTGCGGGTATCCCTCGTTGTGTGGGCTGTCCACTCGCCCGTTGCTCTCGTTGTTGCTGCCTCTTGCGATCGTTGTCGTTGGGCTTGAACTACTTGCCGCGTGGCTGCCGTCGTGATGGTTTTTTTTTCACGTCGTCGAGGATTGCGGTTGATGGATCGCATCACCTCACTGCACTCCGGTGCATAATCGTCCCACTTGGTCATATCCATTGTGGGGAGGAAGTTTCCCAGCACACATACTGCTCTGTCCCTGTTTGACCCTGGAAACGGGTAGTCGCTTCGTCGCGGGTTGCGCATGGATGCCCTTTATTTCCGCTGGCCGGAGTAATAAGACAACTTCATGATGGTCGCTGTGACAGTGGGCGGGTCGGACGACAATATTTGCGATCCTCTCGCGCATTGCTTCACTAACGTAGTATAGATCCAGCCTAGCCCCACCGTGGTGGGTCCAGTGCGTCAAATCTTGGTGGCAGTAGTCAGGATGCGCTTCTCGGCGCTCCTTGGGTGGGCCGATGTCAATTGCGTCTATCAGTAGAAGGGCCGTGATCAATTCTTGCAGCGCAAGGCTCTCGGTGGCCCATTCTTCGAATTCCCCGTGGACGAGGCGATCTCGCCCCGGCCGTAGGACGCAGTTGAAATCACCCCCCCACCCCCCCCCAGTATAAGATTGGGCTCTCTTGTGATCCAGGTTTCTAGCTGGCGAAAGAATTCTTCCCGTTGTCTTCGGGCTTCTCCAGCGCCACTCGGGGCATATACGTTGACGATTACATACTCTTCGATTTTAATGGCCATTCTTCGTTGATTCCATGCACTTGGGGTGAATTGGTTCCGCCAGAGGTGCCCGGTATCGGTGGAGGAGGATTGCGACTCCTCCAGTCCGCTGCGAGTGCGTGGTCCAGAAACTGTACTGCTGATCCGCTGGTAGTCCATCCGAGTTGATTCCCCACATTCCGCACCACATTCGCTGTAACATGAGCTTTTCCTTCTCTGAGCTGACGTGCGTTTCCTGAAGCAGTATTGCGACTTCCGTTGCTTCCGTGACTTGGCGCTTCCATCCCTGCATCCATTTTTTCTTGTCCTTGATCGTCCTGCCGAATCCGTGAACATTTTGCATTCGTAGGCATATGCTAGCTCTGGTTGAATCGAGGTGGGGTTGGTAATACGCTGTGTCCACCCGTCGCTGTTGTTCGCTTGTTTCGATCATTTCTAGACTGGGATCGCCGCCTCGGGCGGTGTCATGTTGACGCTAGCCAAAAACTCATGTAGCGGTTGCCAGTTGTGGTCTATCGCTGCCGGTTGTATTGCTTCCTGAAATGCCGCGTCTCGTTGGTAGACGGTCGTGATGCGGTCGAACTCGGTATGTTGTTCGGTGATTTCATCAGTTTCACTGATGATCCGCTTAGACGCGTCTTGTCCGGTCATTGCTGCAAAGAGACCAGGGAAAAGTAGTCCAGTAATGACGAGGACCCGAGCGGTATCTGCCCTGGTGGGGTGTAGGTGTCTGAGGACTGTTGCAGCTGCTCGCGGAAGCGATTCAAGATGTGCCCAGTACCCAGTCGCCGTGGCCCGTACTTGCCGTTTGCCGTCTGTCAACTCCCCTACGAATGTCTCCGCCCACCAAAGAACCTTGCGGGTCTGGTACTCTGGACTCTGTGCCAGTCGGTGCACTTTGAATACGAGGATGTTGGCCCAGTCGTTAAAGAGATCTCGGGGAATCAAATTTAGGAGATAGAGCGGGCTCATGTGTGCTCGTAGCAGAGCTATGACCTGACCGGGATACGTGACCAAGTAGTCTCGCATATCGGTCGTGTCGCTGAGTTGGGGAAACGTATCATCATCTGTGATGCTTGTGGCTAAATAGCACAGTCTTCCCCATGCTCGCACCGCCTTCGTGTGGTGCTTCTTGGCCGTTGGCCACATCGGTAATGTGAGGGCTGAGGTCTTGTCATCATCTGAAGACGAAAAGCAAACGGCAGGCTTTTTGCGGCTGCCTGTCTCGTTTCCCGTTCTGGCCCTCTTGGTCACTCTTTGTCGCTCCCGACGTGGCGGCGGTGATGGCGTGTAGCTGCTGTCGCCTGGCGGGTCGTCTGGGGTCAAGCTCTGTTCTTGCGTCAAGGCTGCAAGGTACTTCCATTCCGCATGTGGGAGGCTCGTATTGTTGGCTTTTGCAATTTCTTCGACGATTGCCAGATTGATGCGTCTGTCTTTGTCGAGTGCCACTGCAGCGTCTTTGGAGAGTCGTGGTATATCACTTGTATTAATGCTGAGCAGTTCTGTTCGTCTAGCTTTCTCCGCAGCCAAGATTTGTGCTAGCTCGAGTTGTTGATGATGTGTCAGCTCCGATGCCTGTAGCATTTCTTGGAGTTCTGCTGTGCTTGCTCCTGCTAGTTGGGAGAGATTAATTGGCTCCTCAGTTTCCTCGATCATCCTCCAATCTCCGTCTTCATCTTCTACGTGTCCAGTTTCCCCCTCCGGTGGTGCCGTTGCTCCCGTTCCTTCCGCTTCTTGCTGTCTCAGGAACTCGGATATCGACAATTGTTTTGTTTTGGATCCGTCGTTTTTATCCTGGGGTAGCGTTGGAATCAAGCTTTGGTAGTGATTGGCTGTGAAAGATAGTATCAACGGTTCTGTGCCTTTTTCCACATCAGCGGCTAGATGCATCAGCCACTCTTGTTGCTGTCTCGGAAAACGCCCCGCCGATCGGAATCTGGTCGCTCCTCTTTGCATGACACTGGGTTTGAATTGATAGAGGCCGAGGGTCGATGTTTGCAACATAACATAGATTGATCTCCCGATTCCTTTCGCGGCAAGGCGCAGTGTGTCCGTTGCCCCCCACAGTCTCGGTGGGAGCCAAGAATCCGTCGCCGATAGGCTTTCGTCCAAATCTTTGAGGTATTCTCGTTGCGCCTGTTTGATGCGGTGCTTGCCTTCAGCGGTTGTGAGTTCTGGCTGCACTTGGGTGAGCCCATCTCCGAGTCGTCCTGCGCATTCCTCCAATTCACAATCTTCGTCTATCAACGCTGCCTCCCTAATGGTGGTTTTAATTAATGCCGTTAGTTGCTGTGCCACCTCCGGATTGATGGTTTGAATCGGCCTCTTGAGCAGACTCTCCACGATGGCGTGGAACTGGCAGTTGCCGTTTGCTGGCGTTTCTGTCGTGTGGAGACCTAGTGCAGCAATGAGCTGGTCAGCACTGTACCTTGTTTGAGTCTTGCGGAGTGCCCGTGTGGCACTTGAGCCGAGGTATTTGGTCCCGCCAAATCGATGAAGGGCGCATTGATGCGCGATGCTGCTCTTGAGGTCGTTGAGTCTAGCCTCCGCCATGGCCAAATCGTCGTCCTGGTCACTGCTGAGGTCAATGATACTGCGCGTGCGGGGGTTACTTGTCGTCACTCCGCTTGGGCGTGATGGGCTCGTGTGTGCTACGACTTCATCCCTCGGGTTCTGCCTCCCGCTTGCTGCTGCGTCGTGCGCCTCCCCTGCCGCTCTTTCTCGTCCACTTGTGACTTCGTTGTGGCTCAGTTCCTCCTCCTCCGCTGCCAGTACAGCGAAAGAGTTATTAAGTACGATTTTGGTTTGCTGGTGGTGATGTGGCGTGTGAGTTTTCACTTTCTCCTCATCGGTCCGCCTCAACATCATGACCTTCCTTTGCTGCCTTGCCTCTGATTGTGGAATTTCGCTGGATGGGTGCCCCTGTTGCCTGGGCTGCTGTGGTGCCTGTTCGATGCTTTCGCGCGGTGCCGACCTCGTCTCGGTCGCGATAAGTTCATCCGTGTCCCGTTGTTGCAACCTCACTTGACTTATTATCGTTTCGTCCCGCTGCCGCTGTGGAACTTCCTCCCCATTCTCAGCAGGGACGGTTCGATTTGGTGTCTGTTTACTTCCGAATGCCTCGGCTGCATCGTCCACGGTCCGCCACGTGTGCTCCTTGAGGCCGCTCTGTTTAATGTCATCTGTCTCGATCTCCCATGTGTGTGCCGCAATGGTGTCCGCTGTCGCGTTGCACGTCCGGGCTCGATGGCCGGGGCGACCGCATACCAAGCATGGGAGTGTATTTCGGCCGATGAGGTGTTCGAGGTAGAAAACGGAACTGTCCCACTGAACCCTGAAAAAGTTTTACAACTCCCGCGGGCATCGTATGTCGTCGAACACAATTTCCCACACAAGGGACCAGGCAGATCTGGCTCCGTACGAGTCCAACGGATATGCAATCTTGATCGGTGTGGTTGTAGTTCTCTCCCAATATCTCAGGAAGGTATGTACCCGAGTGTATCTGTTCACGTCGTGAAGCCTGATCCGGTAGAACCGCTGGTAAGGATCATTAAGTTCTGCCTCTCGCCGTGCTTGGTCTGTGGTTTGCCTTGCTGCATCGTCAAAAGGTGGCCTCAAACGCAATGTTAAATTTCGATATGGAACTTGAAGTCCACTCCATCTCTCTGCATCCGCCCGCTCGAAAAAGAGGAAATGAAGTGAATGACCTCGGTGATTGTAGGCGATTGTTTTCACTTGGTTCAACATCTCCATTACGCTTTGGTCAGTCCAGCCTCGGTGCCGGATCGTTGCTTCAATATCGCTACTGAGTCTAGCTGTGGTCTGATTATGGGGGTGGATCTTGAAGTCTAGAGGGAGTCCAGCATGAAGCTCCCCTTCGACGTCCTGGGCAATTTTTGCCAGCCCTTGCAGTATTAACTCCATATTACAACACCTTTTGAGAAATTGGGGCAGCGTTTTGGCAACTATGGTGCCTTCCAGTAGCCCCGAGATTATCATCCATTCATCATCTGTCGGGCTCCGCGGTTTGGTGGGAATCAAGTGAGCCGCCTCGCACAGTGGCAGCAGCCGTTTGCGTTCCTTCTCTGTGAATACCGTTGGATCGAATTTGAAAACCTGCTCGAGCTTAGTCTCGTCATGTCTCGGTTGAAACAACGGCTGTGACCACGCGCTGGGCTTGGCTGACTGAGGCTGCCTCAGTCGGCGGAGCCGGTCTTCGAGGATCCTCTCCGTTGTCCACTCGGAGTGGTGTAAGACCTTGATGATGTCTCCAATTTTTGTAGTGCTGGTCTTGCCATCTTTTTTCTTAATTGCACATTCTGTGACGATGAACCCGAGGAGTTCGCTTTCTCCTTCGGTCAGCTCTGGCAGGCTGGAAGTCTTTTTGTGGGATTATTCCGGGATTGGTTGATCGGCGTACAGTTTATAAAATAGGCATTGGAGTGCTTCCTTATCGATGGGGTTTTCTGGTTTGTTGATGGTCGCTACGATGACTGCGTCGAGTAGGGCCGCTAGAGTGGTTTCGCGGCGTGGGACCTGCGTGGTCGTCATCACTGATGGCTCAGGTTCGGTGCTCATGTGAACATCCTCGACATCTGTCGTGGCTGCGTGTTGTTCCAGTTTCTGCATCTCTTGGACGTTCGGGCGGCATTCTTCAACGTTCTCCCGCCTGCCTTCGTGTCCATTATCTATCGTATTCGGGTCCTTACCTCCCCGATCTCCGTCCCCCGGAGGGTGGTCCGGAGGAGGGCTGTCTTGCCCCATTGTCTCCGGCTTCAGTTGTCGTTGGATGCGCGCGGGTCGAAAGGTCGCTTGAGCGGTCGGCCGCAAATTCCGAAGTACATCCCACACCGCTTCGAACCGCTCAAGCAGGTAGTGGAACGTGGTGACATCGAATCCAGTCGTGAGGATGAAGGCTCTGTCGTTGCCGGCTTCGTATACGCGCTGCCAAGCAGTATTGGCCCGTGGAGTTGCGTGGAGGTCAGCGCGTCGAAGAGCGTTCCTCTTCCTCCGATACTGTTCTTTGCGCCTCTGCCCTTCGATGCCGGCCGCTGTGACCATGAACATCCAGTCGTTATCATCTTCATCAGCAGCCCAAAGCAAGCACCTCGTCATGGCAAATGAGGAGATGCCTCCAATCTCTGATACTGTGATTTGGTGTTTGTGGGGCTCAAATTTTACAATACCAACATCACCAAAACCTGCGGTCCGAACGACCCATCCAGAAATCTACAATGCACATTGAAATCTGAAACTGAAAGTAAAAACCACCGATTCACAATGTTGTGAATTGGGCCGGACGTCGGCTGCTTGTTTGTGAACAGCATGGTTTGCAATCCGGATAAACAACCACAACACGTGGCACTTTATGCGGATCGACCACCTCCGATCACAGAGCGATTCACAGTGACAGAATAGATGCTTGGCGTTAGAGCGCAAGAGAGTCGTTCATCAACACCACAAGCTCGTGCGCCATGCGCAACCACGCAGACCACGTGCGACTCACGAGCCCACGAAGAACGCTGCGGGTTTACCCGCACCATCTCGCTCGCCCCACTCGATGTAAGCACAGAGGTTCGCAATCGCGATGAGCATCGCAGTGGCTGCTGGGATTGGCTCCACAACCAGACTCAGCACATCGTGAAGGTATGTTCTCCTAATTAGCGGCGACGTTAGTCGCCATGATAGATACGTCACTGCACTAACTCACGCGTGAGTCTCACTGTCATTACGCTCAACTCAATGTAGGATTATTTTCGATGGCACCTGCACCGCTCAAGCACACGAAGCTGCTTAGGCAACCAATCCAACGACCGGGTGCCTCGTATCAGCTCGAGTTGAGCAATGGCTGAACTAACCGTGGAACCAATGCGAACAAGATGGTCAAGTGAGTCGATGATAACCTTGCGGTTGCTGTAGTACTTTCGCTCAGCCTGTGATGATCGCCACGCCTTTCCAAACATGCTTTCGAATGCAAC
>JAADYI010000862.1:0-11853 GCA_023338185.1 Lagenidium sp. CBS 127285
AAGCGAACCACTCGTGGGCGCCCATGCCCTCGTGGAGGGCGACGAGCCCCCCGCCGGCGGTGTTGTTGGTGCGGACGGCCGCGACCTTGTCGGCAAAGACCCGGTAGGCGTCGACGAGCGCCCCGGCCCGGGTCGTGAAGGGCTCCCGCCAGGGCCAGTGCTTGGGGTCCTTGGGCCACGGCTCCCCAACACGGGTGTGGTGGGAGCTTTGGTACTCGCGCATGCCGGCCTTGGTGGCCCAGACCGCGAGGAAGGGGTTCTGGAGCCCGAGGCCCCCGCGCTCGAGGGGCCAGTGGGCCCAGGCCCCGGGGACCCGGTCGTGATGCCCATGGCGCCGGGCGAGCTCGGCCCCGAGGGCCGCGAGGACGTCACCGTCGTGGGCCGCGAAGACCTCGCGGTGGATCCGCTGGAGGGCGGCGAGCATGTCCTCGACGTGCACGAGGCCAAAGACCGGCGACGCGTGGCCAAAGCTCCGGAGGAAGAAGGCCATGTACTTGTTGTAGACGTTGATCCAGGCAAAGACCGACGACGCGGCGGCGAGGCGGTCGCGCATCTCCCCCGCGAAGGCCCGAACGCGGGTCTCGTCGATGCGGACGGTGGCGTCGGCCTGGAGCTCGAGGAGCTCCCACTGGATTGGCCGCGGGGGCAACGGCGCGGGGCCGTGGCTCGACGATACAGGCGACGACACCGACGACGACGACGACGACGACGTTCCCGTGGGGCGCCACCGGAGCTGCACGGAGCCGCTCTTTTCGGCGTTGAAGCGGAGGCCGGCGACCTGGGCCCACTGCCCCATGGCCGTCCAGGCGGCGATGACTCGGGCCTCGTCGGCGGCATAGAAGATGATATCATCGTGGCGCCGGAGGAGTCGGATGCCCGTGGACGCGAGGACGTGGTAGTCCATGACGAAGAGCACGGTCTCGGCGAGGAACATGGAGATCATCCGCCCGACCGAGACCCCGCGCTGCATCTCCCGTGGGCCCCCTGCAGGAGGAGCCCCGGGGAGCGGGGAAAACACGAGCGGGATGCGCATGTACCGGGCGAGGAGCCCCCGGAACTTGTCATCGACCCCGAGGAACCGCAGGATCGCCAGCACCGCCTCGTGGGCGACCGACGGCCCGAAGAACTCGAGGTCGGTGGTCACGGCCGTGATCGACGGCGGCGGGGTCCCCGACGAGGTCTGGCCCCCTCGGTCCTCGGCAGCGGCCGCGAGGGCCCCCTGGAAGCGGGCCTCCGTGCACAGGAGCCGGAGGAGGTCCTGCTTGGAGGCCCCGCCCTTGTTGCTTTCGCCTTCGCTGCCGTAATCGTCGTCGGAGGTCGTGTCGAGCGCCGCGAGTGTAAACTCCTTGGCCAGCTCCTGGCGGCGGTAGAAGACCGACTGGGAAAACGCCGCGATCTCCGGCTGGGCGGTCTCGAGGAGCTTTGTGAGGTTGTCCCGGAAGATGCGCGACCACGTCATCCCGACGTACTGGAAGAGCAGCAGCGTCACGGCCTCCTCCTGCAGGTGGCAACGGAAGCGGCCGTTCATCCCCCGCTGGATGTGCACTGAGACGCCCTCCGCGGGCCACGCAAAGTCCTCGAGGTTGCTGATCTCGATCGTCAGCACGTGGGCGAGCTCCTCCTGGGTCTGCGAGCTGCCCTTGACGTCGAGGAGGAACGCGACGACCTCGTCGCTGAACCACTCCTTCTTGATCAGCAAGAGGTCGAGGCAGCGCTTCACCTCGTCGGTCGTGACCTTGGACGTCTGGAAGAATGCCTCGCTCTTCTCCCGGAAGACCTGGCGGACGATGTTGAGCTGCTGATGCTGAGCCTGCCACCGCCTCTCCGAGGTCCCGGGCTTGCGGGCAAAGACCTCGTTCTCGAGGAACGCATAGACCGCATCCTCATCGACGCCACTGGGCTCGAAGAAGTACGACTCAAGGCGCCGCTGCGTCTCCTCCTTGGACATCTTGGCCACGGACTCCTCGCCGGCGTCGCCCGCGTCCGGTGTCGTCGCCGTCGTGGGGGCGTCACCCGCATTGTCCCCGGCGGAGGCGTCATCGGTGCGACTCTGGGTCTCGGTCTCCTCGAGCGAGGCCTTGAGCAGCACGCCCAAGAGTTTGTTGTGGCGCCAGAGGCTCCGTCGCTGGCGGATCTCCCGGAGGAGCTGGGCCTTGCGCTGGGCCACCGCCTGGCGCGTCGACCACGGGTCGCTGCTGGCAAAGTCGACGATCGCCCCGACGTCCTCGAGGTTGGGGTGCAGCAGCGTCTGGACGACCTGGAGCTCCTTGACCCCCTCGTACAGGATCTCGAGCCGCGCGCGCTCGTGCTCGGCCCCCGCGTCGGTCCCTGTCGTACCAGTAGCAAAAGCGCTGCTGGTCTCGTGCGTATCGAGGTCTGTGGGGTCCTCGGACCCGAGTCCGGCCTCCCGGAGGAGCGCCACGTACTGCGCGTGGAGCTTGCGCTCGTGGGCGTCGAGTTCGCGGAGTTTGATCTGCGTCGCGGTCTTGAGGACCTGGAACTGCATCGACTGCCGCGTCGTCGTCGTCGTTGTCATTCTTGTCGTCGTGTGTCGCGGATTGTGAGCTTGTTTGCTTGGGCGCCTGTTGCAGAATGAGCCACACGAACGCTCCGTGCGTGGCGCGGCGGTGAGTACTGTGCTGTGCTGTCCTGAGCTAGATGGATTTGGCAGTCTAACCACCTAAGTGGCATGGGTTTTTAGGATTCCATCGCCATCCAGTGTGTGGATTCCAGAGACAAGGGGAAACTGTAATTTGCGGTGAAAAGTCATGAATCAGCTGCTGATTTTTCCTCACGAAACACAGCACAAAGATCGCAACAACAAGTTGCAGCCCACAACCGCGGATGGTTTACAATAGCGTGGTCCACATGAAAATTGATGTTGCAACCACCGTGTGGACCACATCCTCGGTGTCCCATTCTGGTACCCATTTTCGGCTTCTTGGGGCATGAACGATGGATGAAACGGCAGGAGCATCGTTGAGCGCGTTGCTGTGAGGGTCTCTCCTCGCGCGGACGATTTGCAGTGTCATCGAGCGCATTTCCGCCGCCTTTCGTCCACTTGCCCCCGCGCTGCCTGGTGCTGGAGCGGCCATGGACGCCTCACACGAGCCCCCGCTGCTGGACTCGCTGGCCAAGCTCGAGCTCGCCATGCGCCCGCAGTCGGTGCCCTCGTGGCTCAGCAGCGACACCAACCACGCGCCCAAGGTCACGGCCCTCGGACCTCGGCGAAATGTCGTCGAGTACATGGAGACGACGTCCGAGATCCCCCGGGGCCCCGCGGCCCTGGTGATGCAAGTGGCCACCAAGACGACCGCAAGCACCGGTCCGTCCGTGGCCTCAGTGCGACCGCGGGCGCCGATCCTCCCGCAAAAGGACGCAACGCCATCACCGACCGAGAAAGAATTTGTCTCCCCAACGACCAAGCGCAGCCGTCATCGGGGGCTGACAGGCGCAGGAGGCGATGGCAGCCGCAGTCGGTGCGTCTTGTCTGCTGATCAACTGTCAAACCTCTGACTGATATCGAACAAATGTGATGTCCCTGTCCACCACCACGGCCAGACGCGTCAAGCAATCGCTGACCGAGTCGCTGCGCTCGCTCGAGCTCTTCGATCGCACGAATCGCAGTCGGGAGCTCTCGGCCAAGTACTCGGTCATGCGAACGCTCGCGGATCCTGAAGGCAACGTGCACTTTGTCAACATCGCTGATGACCTGGACGAGCTCGACGAGGACAACGACAATGAAGGCGGTGAGCACGAGGGGCGGCATCGACGTCGTCACGACGGTGGATCGGGCGCCGGCGGAGGGAGTGGAAGCGGTGATGACGGCGCCGCTGAGCACGTGCTGCTACTCGAGTCCGAGGACGACGGTCCATCGGCCGAGTCGGCGACCCGCCAGCCGCCGTCCGCGCTATCCCCTCGGCGTCCGCTCCCGGCCGCGCCCACGCCGCCGTCCACTGTGGCCCCGCCAACCGAGGCCTTCCGGATTCCGGAGCTTCCCCACGGGCAGAGCCTTGCGATCAACATTCTGTCGACCTGGGGGGATCCATTCTACGTTGGGCTCATGGGCCTCGAGCTCTTCGACCACACGGGCCACGCGATCCACCTCGCGGACGTGGACAAGCAGCTGTCGGCGGATCCTCCGGACGTCAACGTCAATTTGGGCCACGGTGGCGACCACGCGGGGGCGGATCCGCGGACGGTGGACAAGCTCGTGGACGGCCACTACTTCACGTGCGATGAGCTCCACGCGTGGCTCGCGCCCTTCACCCGGGGCCACAGTCACTGGATCTACATCGACTTTGACTACCCCTTGTCCGTGAGCATGCTCCGCGTGTGGAACTACAACACGACGCGGATCCACTCGTACCGGGGGGCGCGGTACGTCGAGATCACCCTCGACGGCCGCCCCATCTTCAAAGGGGAGATCCGCCGGGCCCCAGGGAGCGTCACCGAGGACCGCGAGGCCTGCCACGAGTGCATCCTCTTCACGACCAACCCGTCGATCCTCCGGCTCATCGAGAAGTACGAAAAACACCCAGCCGCCGCTACGACCACCGGCTCCACGAGTGTCGGGGCCGCCACTGAGCCACTCCTCGCGTCCACCGTGGGCCACAGTGGGGATCCGCGACACTTGGAGCGACCCAAGACCGGGAACAAACACCACCGAAGCTCGGACCGGGCCCTCAACCTCGCGACGTCATCACCTTCGCCGTCATCGTCAGCATCATTGGCCTCTGTCGCGGCGTCATTGCCCAACCCCGCCGTCGTGTTCCCCTTGGGCTCGGTGCCCAAGCCTCACGCTCACGCCCTGCCTCACGCACTATCGGCCGCCGCCGCCGCTGCCACGCAGCGCCCGTGCACAGCCCCGATCGTCTGCGACCCGGGGCTCGCCGACAAGCCGGTGAGCTGCGAACGCCTCGAGCTCGTGATCGAGGCCAATTGGGGCGACCCCTACGACGTCGGTGTCGCGGGGCTGCAGTTTCTCGATCACAACTACGCGCCACTGCGGCTCTCGAGCGACACCGGTGCCCGGGTCTCGGCCCCCGTGGCGCAGGAGCGCGCCGAGCGGCTCGTGTGGAGCCACGGGGCCCGGCACCTGTCGATGAATGCCGACGAAATGTGGTGCGTGCCCCTGCGGTCCCCGCGGCGGGGCCTGAGCATCGACTTTGGCCATGTCGTCACGTTACGGGCGCTCAAAGTCTGGAACTACAATGCGTCCTTGGAGGAGTCGTTCAAAGGGGCCAAGCAGATCACCGTCTACGTCGATGGCGCCCGGCTCGGGAGCTTCTCTCTGCGCAAGGCCCCGGGGAACATCATGGACTTTGACTTTGGTCAATTTCTGTACCTCCGGGCCCCGCCTCCGCCGTCGTCGTCTCAACAGCAGCAGCATTCTCACGAGCTTAACTCCCCCCATCAGCAGCAGCAGGAGCAGCCGATGACGACGACGGTGGTCAACGGGCGGCTCGGCGGCGAGGCCCCGGCCATCTCGAATGTCTTCCACGTCCACGGCCCCGAGGCCGTCAAGTCCCCAACGACCCGGCGTGAAGCCGAGCCCGCATCGCTGAGCGTCACCGCCGCCACAAGCAACACCATCATGGACAAGCCGCTGGAGACGCCGCTCGCCGAGGAGGTCCTCCAGCAATACCAGACGCCGTTGTTCCCGACGGGCTACATCATCAAGTTTGTCTTTTTGTCGACGTGGGGGGACAAGTTCTACCTCGGACTCAATGGCCTCGAGCTCTACGACGCCCAGAACCAGCTCGTCCCGCTCCACGATGACCTCATCGACGCGCAGCCCCGGGACATCAACATCCTCAAGGACCCCGGGGCCCCCCACGACGTCCGGACACTCGACAAGCTCTACGATGGCGTCAACGACACATACGACGACCGGCACATGTGGCTCGCCCCGCACACGCCGTCGCAGCCCAACAAACTCGTGCTCTTCTTCAACGAGCCCGTGACGCTCTCGCGGTTGCGGCTGTGGAACTACAGCAAGACCCCCGCCCGGGGAGTCCGCGAGTTTGAGGTATTCGTCGACGACGTGCTCGTGTACCACGGGCAGCTCCGACAGGCCCCGGCCCTCATCGAGACCAGCGAGGACGCCCACGACGCCGAGCTCCTCCGGCTCTCGACGGACGTGGTCGAGAACCGGCGGCTTCGTCGTCGTCGGTATGAGCGCGCTGAGGCCGCAGCTGCCGCCGCGGACATGGCCCAGGCCATCCTCTTCACGGACGACCCGGCGATCATCGCAGCCGAGCGCGCGCGCATCTTCGTCCCGGACGACGGTCTCGAGGAAAGTGTCACGTTCTACGACAACAGCCAGGTCCTGTCGCTCTCGGACCCCCCGTCCAAGCCCGAGGCCATGCTCCGACCGACCACAAGCGCCGGGGGCTTTGGCGGTGGCGGGGGTGGCAGGCAGGCGCACGGTGGCGGGCTGACGTCGCCATTGGATCGCTATCGATGAGTGGCACTTGCTCTGTAATTTGGAGGATGTAAATCGTGGCCAGTGGCGCCCTGAATGACATCGTAAACGGCGCTGGTAGTCAATTCGGGGGGGGGCGGATCCACTAATTTGTTAAATTTAGACTGCTGGTGATCTAATGGCAATTTGTGATTCACGTGAAGCCTTCACGTTGATAAGGTATTTTCCGTTATCCGGTGCAGAGGGGCCAATAATCCTGGACCAATTATATATTGGTGACTAGCTTTGCAATTCTGTCACGAAATTTTGGCAGAAGACACCGTAAAAACCGCCTGTGAGCGGTGCCCCCATACTTTTCCCCAGTGAGATGAGCCATCAGCATGCTGCAGGCGGCGTCGGCACCGGCGTCGGCGGCGCGGGGCCCAAGCTCCTGGGGCGGCCCCTGCAGCGCGTGGGCAGCGGCGTCATCCGGCGCAAACTCGGCGCGGGGCCCTCGCCGCCGCTGCCGCCGTCGGCGTTGTCGTCGTCGTCCAAGGGCAGCACCGTCCACACCAGCAATGCCAGCACCAACCACGACAGCAACGACGGCCGTCTCGTGGGCGAGCACTATGTACGTGTGTCGTCGTCGTCTTGGGCGTGGGTCCCTCTTGAGCAAATGGACCAGACTGTTGTGGTTGACGGTGTCTCTCTGTGTGTGTTGGCCGCACAGCAACGCGGGGCCGAGATCGGGCGCGGGGGCTTTGGGGTCGTGTTCAGCGCCTTGGATCTGCGCAATGGGCGCTCGGTGGCCATCAAGCAGGTCTCGCTGCAGGACATTGATCGCGAGGAGCTCCTGTCGATCGAGAGCGAGATCAGCCTCCTCCGAAAGCTCCAGCACGAGAACATTGTCAAGTACCACGATACGATCCGCACGCAGTCGCACCTGTACATTGTCCTCGAGTACATGGAAAATGGCTCCTTGGCGCAGTTTATGAAGCGCTTTGGGGCGTTATCGGAGACGCTCGTGGCCATGTACATCACGCAGGTGCTCCGGGGCCTCGCGTACCTGCACGAGCAGGGGGTGCTCCACCGGGACGTCAAGGGGGCCAACATCCTCACGACCAAGGACGGACTCGTCAAACTCGCCGACTTTGGCGTCGCCGTCAAGCTCAGCGACACGCAAAAGTCCCACTCGGTCGTCGGCTCGCCGTATTGGAGTGCGTTTCGTTGGGCCCCCGCGGTCGTCGTTGTCGTCGTCGTCGTTGTTGGGGGGCGACTGACTTGTTTGTCTTTGTGTGTGTGTGTTGGACAAACAAATAAAAAGTGGCCCCGGAGGTGATCGAGATGGCCGGATGGTCCTTCGCCGCTGACATTTGGAGCGTCGGCTGCACGATCATCGAGCTGCTGTCGACCAAGCCCCCGTACTTTGACCTCGCGCCCATGGCCGCGCTCTTCCGGATCGTCCAGGACGACCACCCGCCGCTCCCCGAGCGGATCTCGCCCGTGCGTGTTGTGGTCGTTGTTCATGGGAGGCCGGTGCTTGACACATCGCGGACAACATGGCGTTTTTGTGGCTGGCGATGCCCTTGCCCTGTGTGTTGCAGGCCCTGCACGACTTCATCATGAAGTGCTTCATGAAGGAGCCCCGCCTCCGGAGCTCCGCGGAGGATCTGCTCCACCACCCGTGGATCACGCAGATCCCCCGGAACAAGGTCGAGCAGAGCACGCAGCTCGTCGCGGCCAGCGTGACGTCGACGGACGAACGCGATGCCGTGCTGAATACGATCAAGATGTACACAAAGAAACTCTCTGCAAAAGGTGTTCCAGTTGGTGACGATGCGGGCGGGGCCGCGGACGCCACGGGCCGTGGAGACGACAGCGACGAGGACCAGGAGAACTGGGACGATGAGTTCGGCATGGACGTCGTCGCCGCCCCATTGGCCCTGTCCGATGGGGTCGAACCCCCACCAGCGCCGTCCGTGCTCAAGGCCGTGGTGGAAGTGAGTTCAACGCCATTCCAACTCTCACGAGAAGATGCCCAAACGCTCCTTGATGACGACGTCTGGGACGACGATCTTCCAGTTGTACCACCGGCAATGATCGCGCGCCAGTCCTCAGAAGTCGGATCGACGTCCTCTCAAGAGTGGAATGGGACCGCGATCATCCCTGCTGTCGAGAAGCGACTGTCCAGACTTCGCAAATTTCGAGAAGATGATGATCCGGGAGGAAACGCGAGTGGTTTGTCCGGATGGGACGACGTTGACGAACAACAACTCCTTCACGCGGCGGCGGCAAGAACCCAGGTCAAACGTCTGTCGATGTTGCAGTCAGTCCCAAGTGATCGTCTCGATCAATTCAAGGAACTTGATTCAACAGACGTGTTGGATATTGACGATGGCGTCGATGATCGAGTGCTAGGAGACCAGATCGTGCTCAGGATCCAGCAAACTCCAAACGCCGAACTGCTTTTCAATGATGAAGAACTAGATTTCGAATATTCCAGCATTCGTGACAACAACCACAAAGCGACGGCCCGAGTCGTCGATCTCTTGGCGTTGTTGGATCCAAGCATGGATGATCAAGTGATTCTGGATGCATGCGAAAGTTTGGTGCGTCCTGCTTCTTCTTCTATATGCTGGACTATTGATTGTTTACCTGACGTATAATGCATGCTCGATTGGTTCACGATTCGTACAGCAAGAAATCTTGGAGTCGAACACCAGTCTCCGCCGTGACCTCATGTCTCAGCCAGGTGTCGTGCCAAACATAATGGAAGCGCTCGAGATGAAGAAGCTCGACGTTCTGTGTGCCGTCCTTCGAGTTGTGAATTTGGTAAGGTCACCTGGTTCGATGGATTGGGTGCGGTTGGACTAAAGCACGATGCAGATCGTCCAGGACAACCAACGCTTCCAAGAGAATCTCGCGCTGGTGGGACTGGTACCTGTCGTTATTCGACTAACTCGGCGGCATTCGTGGTCGTCTCCAGATCTGTTGTTCGACGATATTGCCGTTTCCGCAACTGGACCCATGGAGTACTCTTCTGATATTCGTCTAGAGGCCGCCAAGTTTGTGCGCCAAAGCTGCAAGACAAGTTCGTTGACACTTCAGATGTTCATTGCCTGCGGGGGGTTGCCAGTTCTCGTAGATTTCCTCACGGTTGATCCATCGTGCTCATTCGACCAACAGAAAGATCTTCTTCGGATTGCCCTTGAGGGCATTTTCAGCGTGTTTCACCTTCAGACAATACCCAAGAATGACATTTGTCGATTGTTTGTGAAGGCCGGATTGCTGCGTCGGTTTATAGTGGTCTTCAACGAGATTCGTCGCGCACTTCGGAGTGAGTCACTGACTGAAGAGAATGATGCCGACCTAGGCAGCCAAGGGAAGTTGTCAACACTTCGACGGAAACCCTGGACGCACGCCGAGTACACCCAGATGAGTGAAGTGTTTCTGCTATTTTCCCAAGGAGACGCCATCGTGAAGGAGCACATGTGTGACGGGGCCGTGCTCGAAGGAATCCTTCTTGCAGCTCGTTCAGATTCAGAGTCCGCATTTGGTGGTGTCACAATTTCTCATCTTCCGGTGGCGCTGAACCTGTTAAAATGTATTCGGAACCTCAGTATGGAGCCACTTACGCTGGAAAAACTCGATCGTGCTGGTACTATTCCAACCCTGGTCCAGCTGCTGGACTCTTCTAATCGCCATTCATCAAGCAACAATTCGAGTCAGCTTCGTGAGATGGAGAATTTTGTACTTCAGACAATGTTCTACATCTGTCGGTTGAATCGAAATCGCCAAACGCACGCTGCTCAAGCAGGTATCATTCCGTCACTTCTCGATGTCGTGCAACGGGCGAGCCCTTTAAAGCAATTTGCGCTTCCATTACTCTGCGACTTCGCGCACGCATCGCCGTCTTCTCGCGCACATCTCTGGGCATGTGATGGTGTATCTCTGTTTCTTGGCTTGCTCGAGGATCGATACTGGCAGATGGATGCAATCAAATCAATAAGTGTGTGGCTCATCCATGATACTGTCCAGATGGAGAGTGTCTTACTACTTCCATCAAACGTGCTCAAGTTGATTCAGTGTTTTCGCTCTGCACAAGATAACGAGCTTGAAAACCTTCTGGAGCCATTGCTCGAGATGTTAACTCGTTCGGTGCGGTTGAATCAAGCTCTCGGGCGAAGTGCTCTGTTTGTGACAGAACTACTATCCAGGCTCCGCCTGGTACCCAAAGCCATCGTTCGAAAGAATCTACTCAAGATGCTGAAAAGTCTCTTTGAGTCTCATACGTCACCAACTCAGTTTTTGGTTGAATTCAATCTTCATCCGATCGTTCGGGCACTTGCACAGGATGCGAACAACATGATTCTGGTGAAAGAGATTGCATCACAACTCCTCCAAGCAATTCTTGTGGCGGCTGGCGTGTGCTAATTATTATTGCGGTTGCCGGATACAGAATGGGGATTCGAGTAACCCACCCAAGCAGTTTCATTACGTTTTTCGTGTGAGACCTAATGCTACTTGGACTGTTGAAGACTTGCAAGAAGAAGCGCCTTCTTATGCTTGTCGACGCTGCGATGATTGGACGTTTGAAAGCCAGACTGCCCAAGTGGAGACGGTATCGCGGTTGGAGCACCCAGTCGCATCTGCAACGGCATTTGGCGAGCAATCGCACGGGCAACTTCTTGCTGGACTTCTTCCTTCACAACGGCCACTAGTTCCGGTTTTGACGGTGGTAACTCTGCGTTGCAAGATATGCAATGGGTTCCAACCAATGGATTCGCGCTAGTATTGGTAGTCCCAGCGCTACTCTCGAGCTCATTGATCTTTGCGTTTTGCTGCTGTAAAAGAGCGACGACATGGTTTTTATCCATCTTGGCGCGTAGCGCTCTGTGGATCTCCACCAAGTCCGCTTCTCCAAGAGCCGATGTCGCGACGTGCTGTAGTCTCCTCTCCAGCACTTCTTGGGTCCACAACATCTCATCTTTGTCCAGTTTCTTGTGAACTCGCCCTGCCAGTTGCGACACTTCGTGCTCCAAATGTTGGTCTCGTTTGATCGCTTCACTGTTCGTGGTTTCAACATGCTGAACCACTTGCTCCCGGAAGTCGTCTTGTGTGCTCAGCAGATCTTGGATCAGTTTTTTGACATCGGCATCTTTAGCAAACGAGAGAGTGAGCTCCACAAACGCATCAAGGCGGCTCCCCATCATCTTGACAACAGCCTCAATTGTTCCGACCTGACTGAGCTGGAATGCGTGTGCATTGACAACAGTCTCGAGGCCGCGGTGTGCGGCTTCTACCATGTTCACATGCTCTTGTGGCTCGACCAGTTGTGTGTGAAGAAGAAGGAGGACGAGCACAGCACGGATTTGGACCACGAGGTCTTTGATATGCGGCAATGCATCCGCCAATACACTCGTGTGATCGGGGTCGGCAGCCTTCCC
>JAADYI010000863.1:0-11818 GCA_023338185.1 Lagenidium sp. CBS 127285
ATGAGAATCGCATAGAGGACGATGAGGAAGATGGAGAGATACTGCTTATCATTGCAGCAGGTGAGGTTGAAGTCGACCATCGTCCACGTGGACTATACGGGGCCCGCGTTGCTGGGATGCGAAGGGCGACAGGATGGGGTCGAGATGGTGCTCCCGGTCGAGTTAGATGGCGAGTGCGGTGCTGGGGCTCCTTTGGTTCTTGTGACACCAACAATCCCCATGTTTTGGTGGGTTCTGCTCATTTGCGTAACCCAGAAGTTGACCATGCTGTGACAAAACCAGCAGTGACCGGGTAACCACAAAAGTGATTATTTTGAGTCCAACGGTGGTTTTTACAGTGACTTTGCATCGGTTAAATCACCCAGTGTGCCCACAAGAGGACCAGCAAAGTACCAATCAAGTGGTACATCATGGGTGCTGATCAAGTGACCATTCAAGGCGAAATTACAAAGGCAATGGACAACAAGGTCGTCAAGAAGCGCCCGCACGACCTCCTGGCGTCACTCGATGCTGCCTTCGCGTCCGTGAGCTCCAAGCCCACATCCAAGTATACGTCCCAGGCCGCGCTACAGGCCAATGCCGCCGCGAATCAACAGGCCTATCAGCACAAACGGAAACGCCGGAACAATAGCAAGCAAGCCAGCAAGGGTGATGCGATCGCTCCTAAAGCAGCGACACAGCGTTTAGCATCGACGCCAGAGTCGAGATCCAAGGCCACAAGTGCGGCAACGGAGCCTCTCGATCCGCATTATGGCCGACTGAGCGTGGATATCCTCCAAGTTGGCCTGCTGAATTGCTCATTGGTCAGTGCAACCGTTGTTGTTGGCGGATGGGCGAGCGCAGCTCACGTCTGCGCGTTTTCGCCATTGTAGCATCCACGAGCGGCATCGATGCGCAAATCCAGCGCCATCAACGCCACAATGAAAGAGTATCTGACCACTCTGACTGCTGACGGGAATGACAAAGCATCAACAGACAAATTGAAGAACAAGGTCATGCAGTTTGATAATCCCATCCGAGCGACTGATGCCGCCAAGAGATCAGTCAATTTGGCACAAGCTCAGTCTGCCAAGGTCCTCAGCGCTCGCCAGCGCCGGAAAATGGGTTTGCATATGATCGCCCAGTCGATCACCTACGAGCACGCAGAGAAACTCTGCGAGTTTTGGACACGATACGCACGAGATGTGTTGGGCAGCGACTTGTACGTGGGTCATGCACCTTCAGCCTGTGGATCATCGCTCTAACGCGGGCTTTTCCGATAGCTCGGAAGGCAACAAGGACCGTGTGACGCGCGCCGCTCGCTTTCAAGCCAAGCTCCGGAGCTTGGATCTGTCTGGGTGCCCCGTGGAAGGTGCGTGGGACTTCCCAACGTCGTTTGCCTTCGCTCATCGAATGGTTTCGTGACCTCTGTGTGCGCCCCCCCACAGTCACTCAGTGTCAGAACCCAATCAACGTTGGGCTCTCCGGAATCGTCGTTTCGGAGAAGGCTCGGATCCTTCAAGTGTGCTCTCGGGACCGCAGCAACGTCGTCGGTACGTGCTGCATCCTAGCATTTGTCGCCGCAACGATGGTAATTCACGCGACGAATGCACCGACCTGCAGTCCTGCCCAAAAATGGCTGCCGCCTCCGCATCTCCCTCGGGCCAACGGAGACGTTTTTTGTGGATGGATCGTGGCTTGTCGACCGCCATCGCATGAACTGAGCGATCCTCGGCGGTGGCTCCCAGTTGTTTGGCGCCAGCGACACCCAACGCGCCGCGTCTGTTGTTGCCGAGATCGATCAACACCGGTCGGTCGCAACTGAAACTGTATTTGCAAGTTAGGCACGTCAAGGATCGTTTCCCCAAACCAAACCACCCACGCAGTGATGTTTTTAGGCAATGGTGAACAGCGACGTATGAGCCGAGCTCCCCCTCCCTCTCTCACACAATCTCGTTCACCGGATTCCTCCCAGCGACTTGGTGTAGCTGACTGTTGTCATCGTCCGTCCGTTATTCGGACAACCGACGCCCCGACCCTTCTTGTGACGACGAAGGGGTGCTATGTTTGATATGTTCTCCGTCCTGTGTGTGGCGCAACTTGCACCGTGCAAGCCAACAGGCTGAAACCCCTGCGCCCCGCCTCCGTAGACAGCGCACGTGTGGGCCACTTTCAAACTGCCAAGCTCCTGGTCACGACGCCGTGAAGCTTCGTCTGTTCGCCCCCCCCTCCATGGCGTCATTTCCGTCGGGCAGTGCGACGGGCTCTGTCGTACCCGTTCCACCTTCCATCGTCCAGGGCTCTGGGTCCCCGGACAAGAATGCGGATGGCGTGAACGGCGATGCCGCGACGTTCCAGTCGTTGTACACGGACAGCTTCGATCTTCCCAAGCTCTCGTACTGGCGGGTGGTGCTGACGATCTTGGGCTACCTCCTTCTCATCACCGATGTCGTGCGAAGTGGGGCAAGCCTCAATGAGCTCGAGGTCCCAACGATCGAGCCCAATGTCTTTGCCTCTCACGGGCCCTACGTGCTCCCCAATCTCACACTCACCAGGACGGTGGACCCCGCCGATGCCTCCAAAGTGACATACGCAGGAAAGTCGGGCACAAGCTCTGGCGTCAGCACCATCACTGGGGTTAACACACGCGATTTCAAGTTCGCCCCGAGCTCGTACGGCCTGCGGACAATCTGGATGCAACGCCCCACGCTCCTCGATTGGCCCACGTGCCTCACCAAGGACTACAGCGATGACTGCGACGCCCAGCTCCCTCTCAGCACAGTCTTTGGCATGCTCGATGGGCTCGTCAATGTCGTCCGGGACAATGCCAACCACACAACCTGCTACAAGACGATGATGACCACAGCGGACCTCTCCGCCCAGCCACCGCAGCAGGATGACATGCCGACGCGCGACTACCTAAGCACACTGCCCCAGCGCGTGCGGTTTGCGGTGCGCGCCAAGGCCCGTTGGATCGACGGCGCGAGCAACTTTTTGTCGCACTTCTTGCTCGATCATAAGTACTGGATGAGCATCTGGGGCACGCACTTTGATGATTTCAACATCACGACCCCGGGGATGGAGATCTGCATCGACGACCTCGATCGCCCGCTGCTGTGTGAGAAGACATGGGCGGACTTTAGCCGCCTCGCGCCCAAGACCGGCGTGGACAAGCTCTGGTCGGACATTTCGGACCGCGCCGCGGCCCTGCAGCTCGCCCACCCGACCAAGAAACTGGACATGACCATCCTCGAGACCGAGACCGACCCGCTCACGCTCTTTGGCGGGGCCGTCGTGATCGCCCACAAGCTTTACGACGTCATCGTCCTCTATCGCGTCCAGGATTGCACCTCGACGTGCACCACGGTCGAGATCCACGACGTGCGTTACGAGGGTCGGGTGCTGTACACGGACGCGCTCGAGTGGCGGTACATCACGATGATCCTGCGGTGGATCGGCCAGGGCTACATGATCCTCCGCCTGATCTTCCTCTTTGTGGGGTGCTACCACGCGGTCCCGTGCACCAAGTCGGGCGACGAGCGACCCCCGCCGACGTCGGGGTGGCCCCGGCTGCAGGTCGCCGCGCGGCTCTTCTTCGCCATCCCCGCGCAGGTGATCGTCTACGGGAGCTTCATCCCCGTGCTCTTCTACTCATCGGCGCATGTGATCGATGGGGTCATCTACTATCACATCATCGACGAGCGCATGACATCGTTCGCGCGCTTCTTCGCCGCGAGCGCGGGGGACATCATCCGGATGGTGGCGATCCACACCCGCAACATTTGGGTCGCGGCGCTGACGGTGCGGCTCTTCATCTTCATCGAGACATCGGGGGGCTGGACGCCCCTGGCCGGCGTTACGGGGATCAAGGGCTACCTCCTCCCGGTGATCTCGGCCGGGGCCGTGCTCTTTGTGCTCCGCGACACGGCGTTTGAGGACGCGCGCATCCTCGAGTCGAACGAGGTCGAACCCGCAGCGACCTTTATGTTCATCCGCGCTGAGACCCTCGACTCATGGAAGATGAACGCCGGCGGGGTCTACATTGACATCCTCACGCTCTTCCTCACGTGCTTGGCGTACATGGTCACCTTGACGGTCCTCCACTGGCTCCGCCGCTGCGTCCGGCCCCGCAAGGAAGAGACGTTTTGGCCGCAATCGCTGTGCTGGAGCCGCTGCGACGTGCCGTATGCCGCCGGTTACCTCTGGGACCCGAGCTGCATGGTCGTCGTCTGGGAGAATGACGTCGTGAGCTCGGTCCTGGGGACCGAGAGCGCGCGTCCCCGGCTCCAGGTGCCATCGCAATTCTCCTTCAAGGAGACGGTGACCGTCGACGGGGTGCCGACCAACACCAAGTACATCATGGGGGACATGCAGACGCGGATCGTGCTCATGAACGTGGCGTTCCTGAGCGACCCGTGGAACTACGTCACGCTCAAGTTTGGCCACACCCGCGCGCACCTGTACCACATCCGCCAGGGGAACAAGCAGCGCAAGGTCCTCCACCCGTACTCCAAGCCCCGCTTCCTCCGTGAGTTTGAGATGCAGCACGACGAGGTCACGCAGCTCGGGACCTTCAACGTCGCGGACCTCACGTGGAACCAGGTGATCATGTGCCGGTAAACTAAGGTACGAGACGCGAGCCCGGCAAAGGCATCGAATCGCCAACGGACACCAGGCGTGTTGTGTGGTGTGGGTGCGCACGTTCATTTGCATATCTCAACAAATACTACGGTATCATAAACGCCAAACGGCAACACTCGTCGAGAAACTCACAACATCATCTGCCTCAGATGTCGATACTGAATGCCCCGAGATCGACGCTCACACCGACGACGATGGTGCTGTAGTGACGGAGGAGCGTGACGACGACCGCGCACAGCACGAACGACAGGAGCGAGGCGAGGAGCTCCTCCAGTGCGTGCCCCAGGACCTCGCGGAGCTTGGTCGTCACCGCAATCATCACGGGTTGAGCAAACGTGAACACGCGGCGGATCGATGATCTCGCCCTCGGTGGTGAGCAGAGCGAACACAGACGATCGTCCTCGGGACTCAGCGTTCGCCGCCGCTTCCGGTGCCATGGATGCGGCCTACGAGCCAGGTCCATTGGGTCCCATGGTCGGTGGCGCTTGCGAGAGAGCGAATGATTCGACGCCGCTGATCGGCAGCGCCACCCCGGGGCCGTCGCGCGGACTCGTCGGAGATCGATGCACAGGACCACGACGAGCACGGCCAGTGGGAGGTAATACATGCCTAGGATCATCCTCCAGTGGATCGCGGTCGAGTCGCCGCGCATCGTTGCGTGTTTAGATCAATGCGCTGATGGCTGATCGCTGATCACATCCGCAATAAATGGAGGCGCAGGCAGATCGCGAGCGTGCCTCTGCGAGGTGGGTGCGCATTTTCTCATCGTGCTCTCCCCACATTGGCCACACGAAGGGACACCCACCCATGTGGGCCACATGATGACCATTGTTGGCAATGAAAACACAGAGCCAGTCATTGCCGGTGGTCACGTGAATCACGTGATGAACACGTCGAGATGAGGGCTAGCAAGTTTCCTGTGGCGCTGTCGCGCTGTGCAACGCACAAACTGCCGCTGCGTGTGGATACGGTTGTCGTGGCGACTCATGTGGTTGACCACATGAACGCGCACCCATTTGGGTCAATTGGGTTCAATGGTGTGGACCACCCTATATGAAGGTCTGGTGGCCCCAATTGGCCTCATTCAGGGGGTCGTGATGTGGGCTGTTGCCTCTTTTGACTCGGCTCAGTTGAACATGCTCTGGAGCTGGTTGTGCTGATCTGCCCCCCTCCGCGCACCGAGCAACAACACCGATCATGGCCGCGCCGCCGACGGCCGCGACGTGGACGACGTGGTCGTGCGCGGATGTCTGCGCGTGGCTCGACACGATCGGTTTTGGGGTCTACCGCCAGGTGCGTGCGGGTGGCTCATGCGCAAGGATGGCGGCGGACGCAGAAAACTTGCTCATCAACCACCGCGTGCGCGCGACTACTGCAGGTCTTCGAGGAGAATGCGATCTCAGGGGGTGTGTGGCTGGCGTCGGCGATGACAATGGGCAGATGCGGGGCGTTGGTCTCATGATGGTACTGCGCGCGTCGCATTGGCAGATATCCTCCCCGAGCTGACGAAGGAGGTCCTCAAGGACGAACTGGGGATCACGGCGTTTGGTCACCGCGTGCACCTCGAGAAGGCCATCAAGGCGCTAACGGCCCCGTCGTCACCACCACCGGCACCGGCACCGCCGCCGTCGTTAGTGTCGACGACGCCGCGTTTGAGCCCCACAGGCGGGGCGACTGGCGGACTTGGGACGCCGATAAGCGGGCAGGTGCTCCCGTCCCCACCGGTGGCTGCCGAGCCCCCATCTCCGGCGTCCACTCAAGCCACAATGGCGGCGGCGCCATCCACGATTCCAACAAGGGACTCCAACGTGCTAGACATGGTGGTCCTCCACGCAGCCCCGCTGGTCATCAAAGACAGCAAAGGCCGCATTTATCCGATGGAGAAGCTCGACCTCGCTGCCGAGCGACGCGCCATTGTCAACTCACTGGTGAATGAAGTCCGCCACAAGGCTATCCACCTGCGATTTGATGTGGCCACGGCAGATATCCTCCGGAGTCTCATGACTGCTTGGAAATGCAAGGTTTGTGAGCGGTACGTGGCTACTCGATCCTTCACAGCAGCTAACGAGCCTTGTCCAGGTGCTGCACTTTTCCGGCCATGGGCTCGGCCAGAATCCCGCACTGTGTTTTGAAGACGGTGTCGGCTGCACTCACATGATCACACCAGATCTCCTGCGTCAGTTGACGTTCTCAGGAACGTCGCTGAAGGGGGAGGCAGGTTTCAACAACATTCGAATGAATGCACACCTTCGACTAGTTTTTGTGAATTCTTGTCACAGTCAGAAGGTTGCCTCAGTGTTTTTGAACGCAGGTATCCCTCATGTGATCGCGGTATGTCACGAATCGAGAGACTTGCCATCATGAATGCTCACACACTTAATGCGGTGTTGTTACAGGTCCATTCCGACTCACTTGTAGTGGACGCGTCGGCAACGATGTTTGCAAAGCATTTCTATCTGTCTCTCTTCTCAGGGGACACTGTTCGAACAGCATTTGAAGTAGCAAAGGGCTTCGTCCGTGCACTTCCAACACAAAAGCGTGCTGCCTGCTGTTGCGCGTACGTTCTCTTCATCGTGGTAACCACACAAAACCCAACAGCACTGACCTTAATTTCCCTTGCAAGGCATTTGCATGAGCCCAATTGTGCCTGGATGCTCGCCGGTTCTCGACATTCTCACCACAATCCAAAACAATGTTGCTGTAAAGGTCATCAGTTGGCATTTCCTCATGATGAATCGAGCAAGTTCCTCTTATTGGGCGGCACTGGAAGTTCTGAATGCCATGATGTGGTGTTGTTTGGAAACATCGCAAACGGTGAGCCTGTGGACCACACTCCCCGCTGCCGCTCCTCAATTCCCTCGATGCATGGACAGGTATGTACTGTTGCGTGTTCGTGAATATTGGTGGCGACTTGACTTGATCAATGTCATTTTAGTTTATTGGACGAAATTCCGAGACGTACCTAATGGTCAAATCGCTGATTGACAACTCGGTGACGGCATGCCTTGGCGCCCCTGGCATAGGAAAAAGTTCTCTCGTCATTTCGGTTGCTCATTTTGTTCACAGTCGCCGAATGTTTCCGGATGGTGTGTTCTACGTGGATTTAGAAGGACAGAAGATCTCTACAGTTCGATATGCAATAGCTCAGACAATGGGAATCCCAGCTGCAGACACAGATGAAGAGGTCTTCGCAGAACTGGGGTAAGCAACATTGTCAAATTTACTGCCTGTCGTTGGCGCCAACTGAGGTGACGATGGACAGGCTTAAGAGATGTTTGCTTGTCCTTGACAAAGCCGAAGAATTACTTGATGAAGACGAAAACAAGACCCAACAGCTGCTGGGAAAACTCATATCAATGGCACCAAACGCTCGACTGTTGCTAGCATCAAGGAGGATTCCACACATCCCCAACGTCACTGCTTACTCATTGTCTTTGTCACAGTTGCCTTTACGTACTGCGGTAAGCAGATCAACGTTGATGAAACAATATGCTGTGTAATGAGAACTCATGTCGTGCGATGGCGCCACAGACAGAATTGTTGTGCCTTGTTGCACCGGGCTGCTCTCCTAAGCACGCAGAGCGGTTGGCAACAATTTGCGGGTGTCTTCCTCTCGCCATTCGAGTTGTTGGGCGTGCGTTGGCTAATGCACGAACGACAGTTTCGCCGGACCAAATGATCGAGTACCTCGAGCGAGATGAAGGCCGATTTGGAAATATCAAGGAGCTGAATCAAGTTGGACACAAGGAATGTGTTGACCGATGCATCCGGTCTTCGTTTTGCCATTTAGACGAACCACTTCGTTTGGCTTTTATGGCGCTGGGATTCTTTCGTGGGAGTTTTGACATGCAATCCGTGCATGCCGTATTATCGGCTCCTTGCAATGGGTCCAAGGGTTCCATACCACGAGCACCAAGTTCGTCAAGCTCCGCCTCGAGTTATTTCCCGAATTTTGCATACGCCAGAAACACCTTAAGGAATCGAGATGATGAGACGCTTTCCGTCAAGAGTCTTGGATCAGAACTATCAAGTATCGATGTATTTGGATTTGATAATGATGGAGCGATGACCAGCGACAGCTACGATTTACTTGATCTCGAGAGCTCGGATGAGCTAAAAGCGCGATCAGTAGCAGGTGCGTACTACATGTATATGATTAAATCATTAGCGAATTGTCTCTAAGTTTTACCGCGCACCCAGTTGCCCAAGCCAAGACTGCGTTGCATCAACTACACCAATGGTCGTTGGTTGAGTATGACTCCCGGACAAAGAGATATCGCATGCACAATTTAGTGCAACTTTTTGCCGAAGACGAAGCGTGCCGCATGGGTGACCAGATAGTTGTTGAGGATGTTCCAAGCCAGGTTCAACAGAAAGCTATATTGGCCGAGCAGTGCGTTCAAATACCGCTGGGCAGGGAACTCGTTCTTACTTGGAAGAGGAGATTCGTTCGTTATTACTGCATGATAGTTGCAAAAGCGAGTCACGCTTATCGTTTCGAAGGAACTTTGACTCTATTCGACAAAGAAAGACCTAACATTGAGTCAGCAATGCGGCTTGCCCACGAACTCACCGTTCAGAGTATTGATCGAGTACGAGAAGCAAAGAACGCGCGGCAGCAAGAACTATTTGACAATGCGAATTTCAGCAACGACAGTGACCCTGTAACGTTTGAGAGTGACGAAGGCATCTCAAGTAGTGAGCGATCTACCCGTGACTCATCGCTAGTTGATGCCCTTCTCTATAGCAATCTGGTCGTTCGTAGTCGGTTCATTTTCCGTACAAGAGTTGAACCAAAACGCCGGATACAGGTCCTCACGTCATGCCTCCAGCTCTCTCGAGAAACGAGGTCGCTAAACTGTGCGTGTGGTTGCCCAGAAAACGACCCGAGTCTCTTGTTATGGGACATCGAAGAAGTTAAATTTGATCGTGAGCTCGGTATTCTAGATCAATTGCCGTCTTTTGAGGAGTTTCAAGTCCCGTCAACCACCACGGGGGCATGCTCCTGTGTGGGAATTCGGGAGCTAATTGCGTTGGAGGCTCTGATACTAAACGATCTTGGGTACGCTTACTGTGATGCAACTGATTGGGTTGCTGGTGAATACTACTATCTTGAGGCACTACGATTGCAACGCGAAGTTCTTGGTTGGTCTGAACACGCTCAAGTAGCGGATGTTTTGAACCAACTTGGGATCTGCCTAAGCACAAGGTGGGGCTTTTTGGCCTTCAATACGTGGCTACTGCAGCATGCAGAAAAATTGTTAAAGGGCGGTTTGATGATTCGGAAACGTGTACTTGGCGAAAAGCATCCAGAATATGCAACCAGTTTGAATAATCTAGCGAACTTCTATCGGCACTGTGGTTCGTTGAAGAAAAAACCTCCTGCTCACTCAGCTCACCTCACTGACAGCGTTGGAGACCTAAATGATGCTAGACCAATTCTGGCCCGTTCTCAGAGTAGTCTCGATAGAGATTCAGAGACAAGCAGCGACCTTGGAAGTAGCAAGAGCAGCGACATTAGCACGGTGACCGATGAGATCGATGATTCTGAGCCGGATATTGAAGGTTTATATCGCCGATCACTCGAAATTAGAGAGGCAGCGCTGGGATCAAACCACCCTCAGGTTGCTCAAAGTTTAAACAATCTGGCGCTCTTCTTGTCCAGCAAACTTGAGAATAGCCACTTGAGGTACGGTCTTGAATAATGCTTGAATCCTCGGCGTATTGATGCTCGTGGTGGTACTAGCGAGGACGATGCTGAATTCCAGCGCAACGAAATCGGAAAGCTTTTCCAGCGCGCCCTGGGCATCCGACGAAGTACACTCGGGAACGCGAGTTTTGAAACAGCCGCGACGCTAAATAACATCGGTAGTTTCAAACGGCTTTTGGTAAGAGGATGATGATTTCCGCCGTTGCGAAAGTTGTGACTCACTTTGTCCAATAGCGCGATTGGGCAGGGGCCGAAGAAAACATAAAGGAAGCGTTGCGAATAACTGAACGATATTTCTCTGAAGGCAGCCCACGAGCAGCCAGGATGTACATAAACCTTGCGCGGGTGTATAGAGACCAGCAACGGTATGATGACGCGATTGTCAGCTACAAGAAGGCACAGGAAATCCGCCAACAGCTATTTCCAGACTCTCGGGAGGTTGGATATTGCGTCGGTACGTCATATGCTCAAAAATGTACAGGATCTCTCGCTAACTTTCCTTGAAGAACAAATTGGCAAATGCATGAGACAAAAAGGATTGATTGACGAGGGAAAGCTTGTCGAAGAGCAAGGGCGCCAGATGAGGAAGGTCGGGATTTCAGCAGCTGAGCCTGACCATCAAACGAATGCAACAAGTGCAACCAAGGATTCGGCACCATCGCACATGTTTGATCGTGTGAATGTTCGAGACGTGGTAGATCATGAGGTAGGAGTTGTATTCTATGCCCTATACAGTACTCTTCGAGTCTGACATAGGGTATGACTTAAAGGCACTTCAGTCGAAAAAATTCCATTTCACTGGCAAGCTACTTGGCGAACGTGGGATCCACCTCAAGCGTATAGAAGCTATCTCGTGCGCTCAGCTGCGCTACTTTGGTCGTTGGACTGCGACTTCACGAAGCAAGGAGCCCCTTCCACTCGAGGAATCGTACATTCAAATTACTGGCACATCGGAACAGGTGAGTTGCCCAAATGGAAGCCAAGGGATATTTCATCATCCCTACTAATTGCTAGTTATGTGTCACGTGATGCGCAGGCAATTGCCCGAGCTAGGGATCTTTGTGTGAGACTGCTCCGTGAAGTCAAAACCCAGTGGGAGCAGTTTGTTGCTGAGGGTGGCACGCACCGGAATCATCACAGTCACCACCATCATCACCATGGAAGTGATTCTGGGAGTCGTCATCGACCCCACTTGCATCGTCGACCCTTGCACCATTCGGGACCAGGACAAGGCCATCCTACAAGTTCTGGCTACCACCGCTCACACAACCCGAATCGATAGGAGAAACTGAGTCTGTGATTTCTTAGCACTTGCAGTAATGGCAAATGGCAAATATTAATCATGATCTGGGAACGTCGATCACGTCGTGAGGGGAACCAGACAGGAAGTCAGGTGCACAGAACACTAGAGGCGACCCACCCTCCGGTCCACAAGGAAATGTGGGCCACCTCCTTCAGGATTGTGGGACGTCCATCTGGCTCTTCATC
>JAADYI010000864.1:0-11805 GCA_023338185.1 Lagenidium sp. CBS 127285
AGTTGGTCGATAGAGAGATAATTGGAAACTGAGGCGATCGAGGCCCATGGTGTCGAGTCCGCTTCCTCCTCATTTTTTTCCCAACGCTCCATGACGTCATGCCAGCAGGGGCGCGGGGCCCCGCCAGCATCATCGCGCCGGCCAGCATCAGCAAGCATCGCCCGCCGTATAATAAAACACCATCAGCGATGGCGCCAAGTCATCGGCGACCAGCCACGACTCTCGTGTGCACAGCACCCCAAAAGAGAACAAACAAGGCACCTGGAGGTGACTTCAATGTGGAAAAAATGGCCACCAACACTCTCTCAGCCAGCACAAACCTGTGAGAACAAATGCACGCGGTGGTTGTGCCACATGGAGCATCGGGGATGGCAGGTTTAGGCATCCCACACCAAAGTGAAAAAGGCGGGGATGTTTGACACATGAATCACGTTCTTTTAGTGGATTGAACCACTCATTAGTGTAACGATAGGCAATGAAACGTACTCAGTTTGTTCCTATCTGTGAGTGAGCAAGCTTCTCGATGGGTTTTGAAGTTGGGAGACATCAAGTCGTCGGATCTTTTTGTTGGTCGCTGGGCTTGCCAACATGCCCAACAACAAGACGCGACCCACCCACGCACCCAGCGCCTGGCGTCGATCGGCGGCGTCTCACGGTCGCCCATGACGCCGTTGGGGACGCGCTTCCACGGTCCCTTGACGTCATGTGTGCACCAGCACCAAGCCACCACCGGCGACAAGGAAAAACAGCAGAGAAACTTTCGTGTCTCCGGATGCACACGCGAGGAACAATGACAAAGAATAATGCGATAAACTGCCGTCGTCGTCGTCGGACAAAAATAATAACTTAGATCCCCCGCAGTGGAGACGAACTCGGCCATCGGTGCTGCTGCTGCTCCGGCGCCGACCAGGCCGCGGGGCGCTCGGTCGGGACGAACGAGTCGTCGTCGTCGTCGTCGTCGTCGAACGAGCGCATCGGGCGGTCCTCCGGGGGCAGCATGTAGGTCGTGAACTCGATCATCTGGTACACGAATGCCAACACGAGGAAGAGCAGCCACCCGTAAAAGTACCGGACGTTGCGGCGGCCGATGCACTTGCCGGTCCACGGGCAGTGGTGATCGTACTCCTCGATGCAGACGCGGCAGTCCAGGCAGTGCAGGGCCCTTGCGTCGAATCGAGCACGAGGTCAGCGAATCCATCCATCCACTACCTTTGCCACAAAGCCAAAAGCGAGACACACACGCACCGTGGGGGGCGGTAGGACGCACAGTGGTCGCAGTACGTGTACCCGGCGGTACCCAGCGGGGGCTCGGGCGTGGGCTCGACGATCCCCGGGTTCGTGCAGCCCACGAGCGCGTACATCGAGAGGCACGCGGTCGAGAGGAGGAGCCCGAGGAGCCACTCGCCGCGCCCCGCGGACGGGGCCGTGAGCGCTGTGACGCTCGTCGTCGCGATCAGAAAGATCGTAAACGTCGTGAACATGAGCCACCAGTGCGGGCCGACGACGCACGTCGGCGTGCGGTCCTCGTCGTCGTTGGTGATGATGGCTGGGGTCTGATCGCTGTTACGAGGTGGGGCCATCGATCGCCGACCGCCACGACCGTCGCGCACGCGAACGCCAAAGTTGGCGCGCTCGAGATGGACGATCTCGATCACCCGCGTGCCCCCGCGGATCGCACCGAGGACCTCCCACCGGCGGCTCCGGGGCCGCGGCTGCAGCAGTAGGAACTCCTCCTCTTCCGCGCCGTCTTCGTCGTCGTCGTCGCGGCCGTGGGGGCCCTTGGTGGCAGGGACGAAGCCGCCGTTCTCCAGCCGACTGAGCCAGTGGCGCTCGTGGGCCGACGTCACCGCCCCCCGCTGCCCGTCGTCCAGCCGCCGCATCCCTCGAAGGCCCGCGCCGAACCTTGGACGCTTCGCTTGGACTTTGCTGACTCTCCGCGTGTGACAAAAATCGAAAATTGCCGATTTCTAGCCAATGATCGGGAGAGTAGGAACTGGTGTGGGACTCCGGTACACGCGAACTTAATGGTCGTGTGGGTATGGGGGGGCACAATTCAACAAACCAAATCCTTCGCATCGCGTGTTTAAAACACTTCCACGAGACAGCAGTGGGCTTGCCAATTCCCCCAACACCATCGCCACCTTCCGCGCCTATGGCCGCATCGTCGGCGCAGTCCGCGGGATCCGCGTCGGCATCCGCGGCGGCGGCGGCGGCGGCGGCGGTCGTCGTCGGGTCCGACCGCCCGGAGCCCATCGAGGGGCTCCTGGCGCAGCTGGTCAAGCGCCTCAAGACCCGCGACCCCGGGGCCCGGCAGCAGTTCGCCAAGGAGCTCTACGTCTTTGTGGCGACGCTCTCGCGGCAGCTCAGCGCCGAGACCTACACCAAGCTCCTCCAGCAGCTCACCCCGCAGCTCTACGCGCTGTTGCAGTCGTCCCACGAGGCCGAGCAGCTCGGGGGCCTCGCGGCCATCGACCAGCTCATCGACCTCTCGCACGAGGACCAGATCATCCGCTTTGCCAACTACCTCCGCAACTTTCTCGCGCAGCCCGCGACGACGCGCACGGCGCTGCTGGCCGCGGCCCGGGCCCTCGGCCACCTCGCGAGCGCGCACACGACCCACGGCGTCAGCGGGACGCTCGTCGCGGCCTTTGTCGACTTTGAGGTCAAGCGCGCGTTCGAGTGGCTCCAGGGCGAGCGCCCGGAGGCCGTGTTCAGCCAGCGCCGCCTCGCCGCGTGCTTTGTCCTCCGGGAGCTCGCGCAGTCGGCGCCGACGCTCTTCCACGTGAACCTCACGACCTTTTTCCAGAGCATCTGGGGCGCGATCCGCGACGTCCG
This sequence comes from Lagenidium sp. CBS 127285, assembly GCA_023338185.1. Lineage (NCBI taxonomy): Eukaryota > Oomycota > Peronosporomycetes > Pythiales > Pythiaceae > Lagenidium > Lagenidium sp. CBS 127285. Next base: position 2,836 of record JAADYI010000864.1, read on the forward strand.
CGTCGAGATCCGCGAGGCCGCGACCGACGCCCTCCGGGCCTGCCTCGAGCTCATCGCCCGCCGCCAGACGCGCCACCGCGTGCAATGGTACTGCAAGGTCTACGACCAGGTCTTTGAGGGCCTGCATCTCCCCACCCGCAGCAGCAGCAGCAGCAGCAGCGGCGCCGGCGGTGGCAGCGGCAGCAGCAGCTTGACGGCGTCGATGACGGCCAGCCACAGCGGGGCCCTCGCCTCGCGCAGCGGCAGCAGCAGCAGCCTCACGGCCATGGGCGCCAACGGTAGCCTCAGCAGCACCAGCGTCCACCCGAGTCCCAGCGCGACGACCGTCGCCCCGCCGACCGCGGCCTCGTGGGACTCGGTCCACGGCTCGCTCCTGGTGATTGGCGAGCTCCTGCACAACACGGGGGGCTTCATGGTCCCGCGCTTCCGGGAGGTCTGCGACACGGTCCTGCTGTACAAGGACGCCAAGGACCGCCTCGTGAGCCGGACCGTGTGCGGGCTCCTCCCGCAGTTGGCCGCGTTTTGCCCCGACGCGTTCCTCCGGTACTACCTCCACGTGGCCCTGAACCACCTCATGAAGCGCGTGGTCACGCACACGGCCCCCGGGGAGCGGGGGATCGCGTTCCTGGCCCTCGGGCAGCTCGCGCTGGCCATCGGCGAGCACATCCTCCCGCACCTGCCGCCGATCATCAAGCTCGTCAAGGAGAGCCTCGCGCAGGTCACGACCAAGGGCAAGCGCCGGAGCAAGAACAAGCTCTACTGCGTCGAGACCCTCACGTGCGTCGCCCACCTCAGTCGGGCCCTCGGCACGCGCTTTGAGCCGTATCTCATGGAGCTCCTCGAGATCATGATGCAGGGCGGGCTCAGCGAGGAGCTCCTCGAGGCCCTCGGGGCCATCGTCGAGAGCGTCCCGAGCTGCCTCCCGGTCGTCCACGAGCGGCTCCTCAATGAGATCTCGAGCAGCCTCCGCGGCGTGCCCTTCGCCGCGGTCCCCGGGGAACTCGGGGCCATCGGCAGTGGCAGTGGCAGTAGCACCGGGGTCGCGGCCGCCGCCGCCGGTGAGGGCCCCGGCGACGGCGTCGGTGGGTACTATGGCTACGGCATCGAGAAGGGCAGCTCGTCGACGCTGAGCGACCTGTCCCCGCACGCCGCGACCGCTGCGTCTGCAATGGCCGCGGGGGCCCCAATGCCCCCGCCGCCTTCGTCGTCGTCGACCACGAGCTCCCCGGCGTTGGGGCCCGCAGACAGCAGCAGCGGCGGCGGCGGCGGCGGCGGCGGTCCCCTGGGCGTGTCGTCCCCTGGTGGCTCGGCCTTTGGCGACGACGACAAATCGTCTTCGGGCTTTTGGTCCGCGTCGGCGTCGCCGTCCCTGGGCCCCGCGGTCGTCACGTACCCGGTGCTCAAGGGCGAGAACCCCGAGGAGGTCGAGACGATCCTCCTGGCGCTCCGGGCGCTGAGCTGCTTTGACTTTAGCGGGAGCTTTTGCCTCTTACCCTTTGTCCGGGACTGCGTCGCGCTCTACTGGCGGAACCCGGATCCGCGGATCCGCAAGCAGGCCGTCATCACCAGCACGCAGCTCCTCCTGCCGTCCTCGGCGGCGGCCACGTCGACGACCGCGGCCATGCTCGCGCTCTACGCGTCCACGACCGCGTCCGAGGTCCGTCTCCGGCAGCAGCAACAACAGCTACAACAACGTCGCGCGGCGGCGGCGTCGTCTTGCTGGCGCCACGTGACCAAGCGCGGCCCGAGCGGCCGCGTCATCGACGAGCTCGTGTGGCGGCTCCTCCAGGTCGGGATCTCGGACCCCGATGTCCACGTTCGGAAGAGCGTCGTCGACTCGCTGGACCCGCGCTTTGACGAGCTCCTGAGCCAGTCGTCGCACGTCGCCGCGCTCTTCACGCTCCTCAACGACGAGGTCGCCGAGATCCGCGAGCGGGCGATGCGGGTCCTCGAGCGACTGGCCCCGCGGAACCCCGCGCTCGTCACGCCCTCGCTCCGAAGGGTGCTCATCCAGCTCCTCACGGAGCTCGAGCACACGACCGAGCCCCGGATGCAGGAGGACGCGACGCGGCTCCTCGGGCTGCTCATCCGCGGGGCCCAGCAGCTCATCGACCCGTACATTGTCCGGATCCTCCACGTGCTCCTGCCCAAGCTCGTCGTCGGCAATGCGTCGTTGGCCTCGTCGGTGCTCGTGACCATTGGCGAGCTCGCGGTCGTCGCCCAGCACGCGCTCTCGGCCTACGAGCGCTATCTCTTCCCGCTCATCCTCCACACGCTCCAGGACCACTCGTCCATCGAGAAGCGGCAACTGGCCCTGCGGACCCTCGGCCAGCTCGCGGGGAGCACGGCCTGCGTCGTCCGGCCGTACCTGGCGTTCCCCAAGCTCCTCGAGATCCTCCTGAGCCTCCTGCAGCACAACGCCGCGACCCCGTGGCCCCTGCGCCGGGAGGCCATGAAGACCATCGGGATCCTCGGCGCCCTGGACCCGTACAAGTACAAGCTCTGCGTCTCCCGGGCGTCGCTCCTCGAGGCCAACGACGCCGTCAGCAGCAGCAGCACCGGCGCCAGTACCGGGGGCGGCGAGCAAGCGCAGCAACAACAGCAATCGCAGCAGCAGTCACAGCAGCAAACTCGACTGGGGCCCGCGCCGCCACTCCGGCCCGGCCGGACCGCGGGGATCCTCGATCTCGATCTCGCGGCGCTGGGCGTGCGCATGGACCTGACCAGCATGGACCGGGCCCAGGCGCTGATGGGCGTCGACGTGCTCGACGAGAAGCAGCAGATCGAGTTGCAGCTCTTCACCGCCGCCCCGATCGGCACCCGGCGGGCCGAGCCCCCGGGCAAGTCCGCGGCCCCGGGGGGCGGCGCCCCCGGTTCGTCGTCGTTGGCGAGTGACGGCAGCACCGCTGCCGGTGGTGGCGGCGCTGGTGGTGGGGGGGGTCCTCTCGGTTCGTCCTCGGTTCCTGGTGTCGGTCCTGCCGCGGACGACTGGAGCGACTTTGAGCGCCTCCTCCCGGACGATCACGAGCTCGTCCTGGACCCGACGTCGCTGTCCCCGGCCGCGGACGCCTACTTCCCCACGGTCGCGATCTCGGCGTTGCTCAAGATCCTCAAGGAGCCGTCGCTGAGCGCCCACCACCACGGGGTCATCCAGGCGATCATGTTCATCTTCAAGTCGCTGCAGATCCAGTGCGTCCCGTTCCTGCCGTACATCTTGCCGCCGTTCCTTCGCGTCCTCGCACGGGGGGAGCCCCGGCTCCGGGAGTCGCTGTTTCTCCAACTGACGACGTTGATTGGGATCGTCCAGGGCCACCTCAAGCCCTTCTTTCCGGCGATCATGGCCCTGGCGCTGCGCTTTTGGGGCTTCCACCTGCCGCAGATCATCCGCCTGATCGAGCGAATGAGCCAAGCGACCCCGGGGGCCTTCCGCACGCAGTACTTCCCCAAGTTGCTGCCCAAGTTGCTCGATGTCCTGCAGCCCCACGCGCACCCGGAGCTCTTTTTCGAGCTCCTCGCGGCCTCGAGCGGGGTCAACGCCTCGGGTGGGAGGAGCAAACTCGCCAGCGCCCACGGGGGCGCGCACAAGGACGTCGGGGGCATCTTGGGGGGCCCCGGCGGCGTCGGCGTCGGCAAGGACGCGACCTTGGTCCTCTTGAGCGCCGCGGATGCCTCGACGGCCGGCTCGCGCCTGCACCTGGTGGGCGGGGCCAGTGGCGTGGTGACGTCCTCCGGTGGCATGGGCGGCGGGGTCAGCGGGGCCGGGGGGGATCGTGGCGATGGCGTGGGCCTCGGGGTCGTGGTCGGGGGCACGAGTCAGGGCAAACTCAAGGGCAAGCCCGCGGCCGCGGCCGCGGCCGTCGCCGCGCTCCAGATCCAAGTCGTCCAGGCCCTGGTGGTGTTTCGGGATGCCGTCGAGGACTACGTCTATCTCGTCGTTCCGGCGCTCAGTCGTCTCATGGAGAGCCTCGAGACGCCCCTCGAGGTCAAGGTCGCCACGATCTACGCGATCGCGCGCATCTGCATGGTCGCCACGTTTGAGCACTACGCCGGGGCCCGGCTCCTCCAGCCCTTGGCCCGCGTCGCCCGCCAGGTCTCGACCAAGAGCTCGCTGTTTTTCCGCTCCTCGGGCTCGAGCTCGTCGTCTTCGGCCGGCCCCGGCGCCGTCACCATGGCCACGTCCACGGCGATGCATGGGGGCGCCGGTGGAGGGGGCGCGGGGACGTACCTCCTCGTCGGCCTCGGCGGCGACAGCAGCGGAGGCAGTGGCGTGACGGCAGCCGCCGCGGCGGCCGCCGCCAGTGGCGCCGCGTCGATCGCCGCGTCCAAGAGCGAGGCCAAGACGTTCACGGAAGTCGTGCTTTACGCCCTCGCGGCGCTGTTGTATCAACTCCAGGTCGAGTTCTTGCGCTTCGAGCCGCTCGTGCACCAGATCGTCGTCTCGCTGCCCATGCAGTCGACCGAGTCCTCGACGCAAGACCTGCTCTCGGCCATCCGACAGGCCATGGACCGACTCCGCCACGGCGAGCGCGTGGATCGCGCGTGGCTCATGGAGCACCCGGCGTTTGCCCAGAACGCGAGTCTCCGGGCGATCGCGATGGACCTCCCGGCATCGGCGGCGGTTAACGCGGGCTCGGCCGTGGCCTCGGCGTCGACCCCACCGTCGCCACCGCCGCCGTCGTCGTCCACATCGACGCGTCTCCACGTGAACCAGCAGAACCTGCGACGGGCGTGGGAGGCCTCCCAGCGGAGCACCAAGGAGGACTGGCTCGAGTGGATGCGGCGGTTCTCGATTGAGCTGCTCCGCGAGTCGCCATCGGCGGCGCTCCGGAGCTGCTGCGCGCTGGCCCAGGCCTACAACCCCCTCGCCCGGGAGCTCTTCAACCCGGCGTTCGTCTCGTGCTGGAATGAGCTGTACGAGCAGTATCAAGATTACCTGGTCCGGGCCCTCGAGACGGCGTTCCAGTCGGAGACGATTCCCGGGGAGATCCTCCAGACGCTCCTCAACCTCGCCGAGTTTATGGAGCACGACGTCGAGGCCCTGCCGATTGACATTCGCGAACTCGGCGAGCTCGCCCAAAAGTGCCACGCCTACGCCAAGGCCCTGCACTACAAGGAACTCGAGTTCCACACGTCCCCGTCGACGTGCATCGAGGCGCTGATCTCGATCAACAACCAACTCGGCCAGCCCGAGGCGGCCGTCGGGATCCTCAAGTACGCCCAGGAGCACCACCGCGATGTGATTCACGTCCAGGAGACGTGGTATGAGAAGCTCCAGGACTGGAACGCCGCCCTGGGGCTCTACGAGGCCAAGATCGCGGCCCTCCACCAGGCCGGCGAACGCGTGGACCTGCGCATTTGGCTCGGGAAGATGCGCTGCCTGGAGGCACTGGGCGAGTGGGAGGCCCTCGCGGCCCTCGCGGCCGAGGTCTTTGCCGATCTCAACGCGCGAAAGCAGCACCAACAGCAACAGGCCGCGCTGAACCAGCAGACGGCATCGGCACGACGCCTGGCCAGTCAACTCCAGCGGCAAAACAGCGCCGGGTCGGTGTCGTCCTCGTCGGCCGCGGGCTCCTTGTCCCGCCACGGAAGCTTTGCGACGCCCGGGGCGAGTGGCGGACTCGGCAGTGCCTCGGGCGTGGGCAGCGGCGGCGGGTTCCACAGCAGCGCGAACCCGTACGACGATGGCGGGGGCGAGGCCGCGAGCCGCCGCATCGCCATGCTCGGGGCCAAGGCCAGTTGGTGTCTCTCGCAGTGGGACCAAATGGCCACGTATGTGGACCTGGCCTGCGGCAAGAACCCATCGGCGGCGGCGACGACAGCGGGTGCCAACGCCGCGGCGGTCATTGCCCCCCACGCCCTTGCCTCGTCATCGTCCCTGTCGGCGACTTCAGCGTCGCTGTCGGCCGAGACCGCGACGGATTCGGCGCTCTTCCGGGCGGTGCTCGCGGTGCACCACAACCACTTTGACGAGGCCACGCGGCTGATTGACGAGACCCGACGGCACCTGGACACCCGCCTCGGGGCCCTCGTCGGGGAGTCGTACCCGCGGGCCTACAAGAGCATGGTGACGCTGCAGCAGCTGAGCGAGCTCGAGGAGATCCTGACGTACAAGCACCTGCGCCTCCAGGTCGCCAAGACCGAGGACGCGGCCCGATACAAGCGCCACCTCGTGCGGATGTGGCACGCGCGCCTGCAGACGGGCTGCAAGCGCGTGGTCGACGTCTGGCAGCCGATCCTGGCCGTCCGGTCGCTGATCCTCGCCCCCCACGAGGACATTGACACGTGGCTCCAGTTTGCGAGCCTCTGCCGGCAATCGGGGAACCTGTCGATGAGCCTCAAGGTCTTCACCAAGGCCCTGGCGGTGAACACGTCGGTTGGCGTCAATGGCGCGCACCCGAGCGGGCTCCCGGGGCTCGTGAGCGCCAATGGCTTTGGCTATGGCGAACGCGAGCACCACCGCGTGGCGTTTGCCTACCTCAAGCACCTGTGGGGCGTCAATGAGAAGCGCAAGGCCCTCCACGAGCTCCAGTCGCTGGTCAGCACGATCTCGGCCGCGTCCTCGGTCCTGCGGAGTCGGATGCAAGGCAGCGGGGGCGGGCCCATGGGATCCGCATCGCAGTCGCTGCCGCCCTCGGTGCCCCCGTCCTTTGGTAACAGCAGCGGGAGTGGCTCTGGAGGCGAAGAGGAGCTCCTCGTCAAGTGCCACCTCAAGCTCGCCGAGTGGCAACTCGCGATCCACGATCAGCAGCTCGATCGCGTGTCCATCCCGGGGATCCTCGGCTCCCTCCAGCTCTGCACGGAGCTCGAGTCCAAGAGCTACAAGGCCTGGCACGCGTGGGCGCTCATGAACTTTCACGTTGTCGAGCACTTTACCGCCCAACAGCAGCAGCAAGGAGCGATGAATGCGGCGGCGACCAATCACGCGATTGGGCCGTACATCGCCCCGGCCATTGAGGGTTTCTTCCGATCGATCGCCTTGGGGCGGAGTCGCTGGGCGGCGAATGTCCAGCAGGACATTCTGCGGGTGCTCACGCTCTGGTTCGCCTATGGCCACCGCGCGGACGTCCACCAGACGCTCGTCCAGGGCTTCCAGTCGGTCAACATCGAGACGTGGTTGATCGTGATCCCGCAGCTCATCGCGCGGATCCACACGCCCTCGCCGCGGATCCAGACGCAGCTCCATCGGCTCTTGTGCGCCATCGGCGCGCAGCACCCGCACGCGCTCATCTACCCGCTGTCGGTGGCCCTCAAGAGCCCGCTCCCGGTGCGGCACCAGGCGGCCGAGGCCATCATGAACACGATGCGGCGGCACTATGTCGAGCTCGTCGACGAGGCGCTCCTGGTGAGCCGGGAGCTCATCCGGGTCGCGATCCTGTGGCACGAGATGTGGCACGAGGGCCTCGAGGAGGCCTCGCGCCTGTACTTTGGCGAGCACGACGTCGAGGGGATGGTCGCGGTGCTCGAGCCCCTGCACCAGATGATGGAGAGCGGCCCCGAGACGCTCCGGGAGGTGAGTTTCCAGCAGGCCTTTGGCCGGGACCTCCGGGAGGCGTACGAGTGGCTCCAGCGCTTCCTCCACAGCGGCAACCGCGAGAGCGACCTCAACCGCGCGTGGGACCTCTACTACCACGTCTTTCGGCGGATCAACAAGCAGCTCCCGCAGCTCACGACCCTCGAGCTCCAGTACGTGTCCCCGAATCTCTTGCAGGCCCGGGACCTCCAGCTCGCGGTCCCGGGGACCTACCGCGCGGGCCACAGCGTCGTCAAGATTGGGCGCTTCTTGCCGACGATCCCCGTGATCACGAGCAAGCAGCGACCCCGGCGGATCACGATCGTCGGCTCGAATGGCCTCGAGTATATGTTTTTGCTCAAGGGCCACGAGGACCTCCGCCAGGACGAGCGGGTGACGCAGCTCTTTGGGCTCGTGAACGCGCTGCTGATCAACGACCGGACCACGTCGAAGAAGGACCTCCAGATCCACCGGTACCCGGTGATCCCGCTGTCGCACAATGCCGGGATCATCGGCTGGGTCCCCCACTGCGACACGCTCCACCAGCTCATCCGCGACTACCGCGAGGCCCGGAAGATCCTCCTCAACATTGAGCACCGGCTCATGCTGCAGATGGCCCCGGACTACGACGCCCTCGGCCTGTTGCAAAAGGTCGAGGTGTTTCAGTACGCCCTCGAGAACACGGCCGGGCAGGACCTGTACAAGGTCCTGTGGCTCAAGAGCGAGAACTCGGAGATCTGGCTCGACCGCCGGACGACGTACACGCGGAGCCTCGCGGTCATGTCGATGGTCGGGTACATTTTGGGCCTCGGGGACCGGCACCCGTCCAACCTCATGCTCCACCGCTTCACGGGGACGATCGTGCACATTGACTATGGCGACTGCTTTGAGGTCGCGATGCACCGGGACAAGTACCCCGAGCGGATCCCCTTCCGGCTCACGCGGATGCTCACGAATGCCATGGAGGTGAGCGGCATCGAGGGCAACTTCAAGTTTAGCTGCGAGTCGGTCATGGCCGTGCTCCGGGAGAACCGCCACAGCCTCATGGCCATGCTCGAGGCCTTTGTCCACGACCCGCTGATCTGCTGGCGGCTCCTGGCGCCGACGCAGCAGCCCCGCGAGGGGAATGGCCCCGGAACGGGCGGCCCGTCGCCGACCCGGGCGACGCCGTCGGCGCCCGTGGCGGTGCCGCAAGCGCCAGTGCCAGTGCCGGCAGCCCCGCAACCGACAGCACGGCCAGCGCCCGCACCCGCACCAGCGCCCGCACGTGCACCAGCAGCACCTGCACCTGCACCTGCACCAGCAGCAACTGCACCAGCGACTGTGGATCCGACCCCGGCGTCCAGCACGACGGCGACGGCAGCACGAGAACCGGCGGCGCCTCCCGCTGCTAATGCTCCGACAGCAGCATCACCGGGCGGACGCGGTCGCAAGGAGGAGCCACGAACGCCGGCGTCAAT
>JAADYI010000865.1:0-11803 GCA_023338185.1 Lagenidium sp. CBS 127285
GGGGCCCCCCCCCCCCCATCCAGGGGGCGGGAGGCTGTTTATTGCTAGGCTGGCGGAGGGGTCCTATTTGAAGGGGCACATTGCAGAAGCTACGCGAGCCACCGTCAAGACTCGGGACCCCCTCACCGTCTCGCTGCTGGGCTCGTGAGGGGGTTTTCTTTTTTTAAAAAGGCTGCGCCGCCCCCCGACATCATCAGCGGCATCAGTACGTCGAGGGCGACGACGCGACGCGACGTCCTGTGCCGTTGAACGGCAGGGAGGGATTGAGGGATCGTTGCCGCTTGGGAAGCACGCGCTGGGATATTTTTGCCGACCCTTGCGGCAACGTTGCCGCAACGCCAGGGACCGTGGAGAATCGTTGACGTGCTGGGAATAGCCTTGTTGCTGTATGAGCTCGCGCCGATACGAGATCCATCCGAGCCAACGCCCTCGAGCATGAGCCTGAGCCAACCAACCTGGACGAGTTGGGAGGGGTACAGATGGAACTCCACAATCACAACAAACCTGGGGAATGGGGCATCAGTGAGTTGAATGAGATCCATGAGAACGCCCAGATCATCTCAGGCATGAAGCCCTCCCCCCTCAGACAATGACAATGTCGCACAAGTTCAGGATACAAAACTCATCTAGGAAAGTCGAGGCTCAAGACCCACAACGAACGCCAAATGGACGAGTTGGTGAGGATGCCTGGCCCGACGTTGGGTGACATTGGCAGGCAAGGTAGCGCCTTCGTCAACACCCGAGAACCCGAGATGGTTTGCAGTTCCGTCGAGTGCCTTGGGGTGTCAGTGTTTAGTGTCGTGGGTTTTCAATAATGTTTCTTATTCTGCATCACTATTGGCGTGCATTCAGTTTAATTCCCGAGTAATCTCTCTCCGACCGTTTACTCGCGTGGCCGTTTCGTTTCAGTTGCTCCGACTACTGATTCCAAACTGCCGAAAACTGCCACCAGAGTCCAGAGTCAACCTCTCTGCACGTCCAGACTCCAGAGAGGGTCATGGAACCATATCGTAATCATCCAGGGGCGTTGGTGGGCGTTATACAAATACTGTACCAACCAACGCCACGGAGTGCCTTTCCTTCGTGTTGGGGTGTTCCTCCTCTCTGGATTGCTCCCGGCCTCCGGCTTTCTCTGGATGGAGCTGATATCGTACTGTATGCCAGCAACGTGTCTGGACCGTCGAGACCCCCGAGGAAACCGTCGACTGACGTGTGTGTAGTAATCGTCGATAGTATTGATCGCAGCCTCATGACGGTGGGGGGTCCTCCGGTCGAAGCACAAAGGACGAGTGCAGGGGCTGCACGCCCATGGCCCCGCCACTAATGGGCCGGAGCCCGAGGCCGAGACCCAGGGGACTCGAACGTGAGCCACTGTGGCCATGGGAACCCCCCGCGCGCGTCCGTGATGAGGATGGCGAAGGACTCGCCAGTGGAGACAGCGGAAGGGACGACAACGGGCTCAGACCGGGACCGGGACTGGGGCCGGGACTCGATAACGCGACGAGCGTATCCGGGTCCTCGTGGGGCTCGGCCGCCAGACTCGGATCCGTGAGGAGGAGCTGCACCTGGCGCTGCAGGCGCTGGATCTCCCGCCGCTGGCGGCTGATGAGCTCCTCGTCGGCCTGCTGCGACCGCGCGCGACCCCGGTCGACCTCAAGCCGGGCAAAGGGCAGCCCGTGGTGCTGGTGGCCCTGCTGGGTCCTCGGGCGGCCCTGGGACTTGACCGGGCGTGGGGGACCCGGGCTCGCGCCCCCACGTGACAAAGTGGGCATGAGCTTGCCGGGGCTTGTCCCGATCTCCAGGACCAACGGGAGGCTGCTCTTCCCGTCATCCGGGTCGTGGGGCGTCGGGGAACCCGGGAGCTGCGGGCAGGACGCGCTGGCACGGAGCTTGGGACTCGGGGCCGACGCAGAAGACGACTCGTCCCGGACATTGGCGCCACCACCACTGCCGCCGAGGCCGCCGCCACGACTCTGCTGGAGCTGGTGTTCGAGCTCCCGAATCCGGATGAGGTGCGACTTGTTCTCTTTGCGAAGCTTGTTGCACTCCTCGATGAGGATGCTCCCCTCGGCGACGGCATCGCGGCGGATGCGATCGGCCTTGGACTTGGTGTTGTCCAGGGCCGTGCGGAGGGTCGTGATGGTCTTGCTCATGTACTCCATCTGCTTGACCGACTCGTCGACGGCCTGCTTGCAATCGTATCCGAGCGACTCGTCCGTGACCGGAGCGCTCGTCGGGTTTGCGTTTCGAGTTGCAGTCGATGGTCCTGTGGACTTGGTATTGTTGTTGTTGTTGTTGTGAGTCGCAGCGTGCTGTTGCTGCTGCTTCTTGGACTGCTGCGGGGACGCCAGTGGCGGGGGCTTGTTCCCCGCCTTGGCCGGTGACGTGGCCGGCGCGGCGGTCATCGAGGGCTTGGCGGGGCTCGGACGTGGCGGCGACGATGCGCTGGTCCCAGAGGCCACGGCGACGGGGGGAGTCGTCAGCGCCCGCGGGGGCTTCTTGTGCACGGCCTCGCCCATGACAAACACCTTGTACGCGTCCTTGATGGCCGCGTCGATATCCTTGCTGTTGGTCAATTGCGCGAGGCGGGTAAACTCACGGACCATCTCGCTCATCGAGTACTCCTTCTTGAGCATGTGCTGACGGAGCATCTTGACCTCGTGGAGGAGCATCCGGATCTTGGCGTCCTTGTGCTCAACGTCCTGCTGGATCTGGGCCTTGAGCTGGTACTCGTCGGCGAGCTCGTTCTGCATGTCGTGGATGTGACCCTCCAGGGTCGACATGTGCGTCTGCATCGGCTGCTTGGCCGCCTCGAGGTTGTCGATGCGGTAGTGCAGGACGCTCCGAAAGTTGTCGAGGATGCGGTTATTCGCCTGAAGCCCCGTGATCTCCTTGTCCTTGTCGGCCATGGAGAACTTGCAGGCGTCAAAGTGCCGCTCGTACTGGGCGAGGGTCCCCTCGAGGCGCCCGAGCTTGGCGCGCTCCGTGGCCAGGAGCACGTCCCGCGCATGGGACGCGGCCTTGAGCTCCTGCATCTTCTTCTTAAGCGACTCGAGCTTGGTGTTGGCGGCGCTGAGCTGCCCCTGCTTGACGGCCGTGTTCTGCCGCTCGAGCTCGAGTTGGCGCTCATAGTCCTCGCGGAGGTGCTGCAGCTCCTGCTCATAGTCAGTCTCCTCCTGGTGCAGGACCTCCTCGAACTTGACGTGGTTGTACCGGAGGTCCTCATGGAGCCGCTTGATCACGTCGTTTTGGTCCTTGGTTCGGGCGTACGCGGCCTTGCGCTCGGCGTGAAGCGTGTTCCGGTGTTGTGTATCCTGGGCCTCGATCAGGGCCTCGCAGCGCTGGCGGGTCTGCTCCAGTGTCTCCGACAACGCGTCGTAGCGAGCGAGTTCCTGGGCGAGCTTCCGCTCGTACTGATTCTCGAGCTCCTGGGTCATCTTGACGTGGCTCGCCTCCTTGTGGGCCATGTCCTCGGCATGCTTGCGCTGGGCCTGTTGATGCCTGTGTTCGAGTTCCTCGTACCGCATGCGCTCCTGGACCATGAGCCCCTCGGCCTCGTCTTTGATCACCCGGAGGCGATCAATCCACTCGTTCTCCTTGCGGTGCAGCGCAAACTCCACATCGGCCTTGACCTGGTCGTAGCGCTGTTGCATCTCGATGATCGTCGCGCGCTGCTCCTCGAGGTCCTCCCGGGCCACGAGAAGCGAGTCGGTGATTGATGATGCCGGCTTCTTTCGGTCCAGGAGCCGACCGAGCTCGCCAACGCTGTGACTGCTGCCCATACCGCCATCCCCACCGAGGTGGTGCTGGACCTGGGCGTGAAGCGCCACGCCGCCATTGGCCCCGAAGACGACCTTGAACAGACTGATGCTGCCGTCCTCCGAGCACGTGAGAAGGTGCTCATTGTCCTCCGTCAGGCGCATGTGGGTGATGGCCTCGGCGTGGGCAAAGCACTCGTGGACGCAGTGCTTGGGCACGAGTGGCAGCGTGACGACGAGGATCGCCCCGAGGTTGGTCCCCGCCAAGAGCCGCTTGCTATCCCGCGTCAGTGCCAGCGCGGTCACGTGCCACCCCCCGGGGAGGTCGACAATGTGCGTCTCCTCCCCGCCATACAGCTCTCGGATCTTGCCATCGCTTCCCGCCGCGAATGCCGTCTTGGGATCGCGCTCGTCGGCGACGACGGCCGCGTACTGGCAGTGCTTGACGAGATGCTGCACGTCCTCGCAGCGGCTCCCTAGTACAGGATCAGAAACGAGTCCTCTCAGCTCACTGACGTCGGATTCACTCTCGAATAAAAGCATCGCACGCACCTGTTGCCATGGACCAGCGGTACAATGAGCCATCGTGCGCGGCCGAGTAGAGGAAGAAGTCGTCCTTTGTCCAGGCCAACGATTTGACGGCGCCGATGTGCCCCGAGAACGTGTACAGCGTCTCGCACTAGTCAAAGAGAATCAACAACAACTGTCAGTCACACACCCCGAGATGATCGCCTGATCCGGCACGCACCGTATAAGTTCGGACGACGTTGACCGTCAGGCCCGCTGCGCAGGCAAAGAGGTGGCCCCCCGTTGAGAACTTGACCGCCCGGCACGACTTGATGGGCACCTCGCGGATCTGCCGCAGTGATTCGTGGAGGATGTGGAAGAGGCGAATGCGTTCCTTGAACGTGACGAGCACCTGGAAGCCCGTCGGATGGAGTCCCACGGCCACGGGCTCGTCGGCGCACTGGTGGAAGACCTCGTACTGCCGGAGATCGTAATTCCACACCCGCACGGTCTTGTCGATCCCACAGGAGACGACAATCTGGCGCTGCAAGCACGTGTCGACTTGGAGGACGCCGCCGAGCTGGTTGCCCTGGGACGACACAAACACGCACACACACACACACATCCGACCCTTGAAGTTCACAACAGACAGCGAAAAACAGAGAAGCGGTTCATACATGACGAAGCAGCTCCCTGTAGTCCACGCGGTCCTCCTGCGCTGTGTCGACGGCCCCCATCGACAGTGTCAAGAGCTCCTGCGACTTGGTGCATGCGACGACGGTCTCGAGGTTGGACGAGATGGCCAGGCACTCGAAGGCAACGTCCCCAACGGCGACAGTCCGAACAAATGCAAACGGGTCCTTGGGATCATCCTGCGTTGGCGCACAGTACGGCACGGCGCTGTTAGAAATGCCCGATGGCCTCGATGGGCGCACGGCACGCACCGAGCTCTCGTAGAGACTGAAAAAGCCCGCCGAACCACCGAGGACAAAGCCCTTGGCATAACTCGCGAGGCACTCGAGGCGGACATAGGATGGCTGGTGACAGCGCGACGCATGCACGAGGTCGACGCCGCTGTTGTCGGGGGTCGAGCGGAAGCACAGCAGCATGCCCCGCTCAGAGACCGCGATCATGTGCTCGCGCAGCCAGAGATGGTCCACAAAGTGATCCTGGTCACGAGCCTGCGGGAGGAAGTTGCCGATCTTGAACTCGTTGTTGGTCCAGTGCCAGTACTTGAGGATCATGGGCCCCGAGACCGAGATGTAGTTGGGATTGTTGGGGCTGAAGAAGATCCGCGAGCCCCGACTCGGGCACTTGCTGCTGGCGATGAGCTTGCCCGTGCTGACCTTCCAGTACGTCACATTGTGCGCCGGGGCGTCCTCCAGGAGCGCCAGGAACTTGTTATCCGATGACAGGCAGCACGAGACGACGCTCGAATTGTGCGGCAACGGGATCATCCGCATCCGACTGCGGGTGCTGAGCTTGTAGATGGCCAGAAAATGCTGTAGTTGTGCTTGATGCTGATCCCGAAGGTGCCCCGCTCCGGCGATCGCCAGGGGCTTGGCCGGCGAGGAGGATGCGGCAGCACTCGCCCCCGTCGATGCGATCCCCCCGCCAGCACCGCCGCCCGTGCCCACGCTCGCACCCGCGATGGCACTGGGGTGGTGGACCTCGATGACGACCACGAGCTCGCGATTCGACGCAACGTGGAAGCACTGGATCGACTGCACCGACTGGGTCGGATACAGAAACTCCATCGTCCGGTGTTCCGTGTGGAAGAGGCTGAGGTGGTGACCGACCGGGTACGCGACGACGTTCTCATTGACAAACTCAATCACCTGTCGCCCGCACATCCGCGCCCCCAGCGCATACCTGCACGCGACATCAACCAGTAACGAAGGCAAGCAAACATCAGCTGCCGTTGGACCGATCCTTCCCAGTCACAGGGGAGGGGGGGCGTCGCACCATGGTCGCAGGTTCTGATAGACCTCATGTTGGGGTCCGGCCATGCCCACCGCCGACTCGGGAGCCGCGAGGCCATTGGCACCGTCGTCCACGTGCCCGAGGTCCTGATCCCGATCCATGGGCATGCTCCAGGAGAGCGAAGAGGGAAGGTGGCCTCTTGATCCACATACACTCCCTCCCCGCCTGCCGTTCGAGGTGGTAGTTTTTAGCTGGTCACGGGCGATGGTTGTTGCGGTGGTTTCGCTTGTGGCCGAGTTGATCGGGGCTAGCATCGGACCACGCAGTCGATCGCACCGCTGAGCACGAACGTGCGAGAATTGACAATCGTCTCGCGCGCGCGGCGCCCCATCGACGCGCGTTTGCTCACACTGGCAGCATGCTCAGCGGGATCTTCCAGAAGCGCAAGAAGATCCAGGAGCTCCGTGCGCCGTCCATGCAGGATATCAAAAAGTGCGCGCTCCCCCATTGCTTTCACAACACCCACGCTTCACTTCATCACTAAAAAACGACCCTGGTCCTTCGTTTTGCAGGTTTCGCGATGTGTACGCACGATATGCAGACAAGCGCCACGTTGAGACCCCGCCTTGCTTTGAAAAGGTGACGATTGGGACTGCCGAAGGGAATGGCAATAGCAAACGATTCAGCTGACTTGATGAACGCTCGGCATTCGCTTGTTTGCTGCGTAGAGCATCTACAAGGCCATCTCTTGCCAGAAAGAGCTCCAGTGCGTCGACTTCCGACAAGAAGATGTGACCGACCCGCAGATCATCGCCCTTGCCGAGGCATTACTCGAGATGCCCATCATCTCGTCGCTGGATCTCCGGGACAACCGGATCACTGATGATGTGCGTGCAGTGCTTGATCGGTGCATTGCTTCCCTACCCTACTGGTGGGGCTGAGAGGTGTATATTGTGCAGGGTGCCAAGGCCCTGCTCGAGGTACTCCGGCTTCAGATCATCGCCGCGAAAACCCCACCAAAGACGGATCCAAAGACGAAAAAGCTCATCCCACCGCCGCTCATGCCCGACTATGCCCGATATGTCACCAGTATCAACGTCAAAGGCAACGAGATTTCGACAAGTGTCCTCGAAGAACTCGCCCATTACACGGAAATCCTGAAGCGAGAGGACAAGCGGCTGGAAATCCGCGCAGCATTGAACCAAGTCGATCAGAACAGCGACGGTAGTGTCGGTGACGAGGATTTGAAGGCGGTCTTGAAATTGCTCACGGGAACCGAGGCCAGCAAGAAGGAGGTCAGGCAGCTCGCCAGTCAGAGTCACGTCTCCATGACGGATAGCGTACAGAATATCATCGCCCTCGAGAATGTCCTCCTGGCGCGGTGTTCCTCGTCACCGTCCAAAAAGGCCGCGTGTCCGCCGTGGGAGGCAATCGTTCAAGTCCGTCATGCAAATCTTGGGGAGCCACGATGGAGCCCTTATCCAAGTCATTCTGTCCCCGCGTCCGTCGATGCCTCCACGGCCGCAACAAGAGGTGACACCAAGGGACCTCCAGGCGGAAGTGTACGGAACCACCTTGGAGCTCCTGGGGCCTCAAGGTCTGATAACATTCAGACGTCGGCCACCAACGTCGTCGTCAGCTCTCCCCAGAAAACCCAGGTCATGACTACCTCGCCTTCTTCCACACCCGCCCCAACGAGCACGGCCCCCGCGACCACCCCACAGCCAACCTTGGGGTCACTGTCGCCGTCCTTCTCCTCTAGCTCAAATTCTGTTCCTTCTTCTCCGGGTAGTCGCACGTCGAGTTTCTCCCAGAATTTCAAGCCCCCGGCATCCCCGCCGCCCCCACTGCCTCTTCCTCAGACAACTGGTCCCGAACCTCGATCATCGAATCCCAATACCCCGATGACGCAGCAACATGGAAACGATGGGGATTCCCCGAGAGGTTCAATTGGTTGGGGTGTGACGGAGTCTCGCGGTCCGTCGCCGGTAGCAAAGGAGCGAATGAGCCTTCTCCCAGCTCGCGGTCAAGAGCCCCAGGATGCTTCGCGTCCACCAGCAGCATCACAGGGGCCCCAACCCTCGTCGTCGGTTCAAGATGACTACACATTGGATTTCTCGACGTGGAAGGATACGGATGATGTCTTCACGGATGATGAGGGTGACACGAGCCACAATGGTAGTGGGGCTCCAGATGACGGCTCGTTGGCTGACGACGAAGAATCCAAGCGCAGTGCCGAACTCCAGAGCCTTGCACTCTCAAAGGGCTCCTCCTCGGCTTCCGGACGGAATCAAGGCAATAGCAATCAGAATCGTGTTCTCGATCCAGCAAGTGTGCCGCGCACCTTTGTAAATGCCTCAGAGGGAGAAGTGGAGAGTGAGGGTACGAATTCAAGACGCCGAGAACGCGGTCACCCGCATTCGCACGACCTCTCGTCACTGGTGTATGAGGAGCGCGAGGACGTATCGATCGAAGGGAACAACACTGGCGGATCACTGCTGTCTCCGGCGAGTCCTGACACGACGTCAAATCAAAAGGCGCTGGATGAGCAACTCGACGCCAATGAAGTCGAGCGAATCGAATGCTGTGTCTTGGACGTCGTGAAGGATCAGAAACCACGCAATATCGCGAAGTTGATTCACACCGAGTTCAAACGAGGTCTGCTACTGCAGGATTTCCCCGACGCCGTGCCATTCCGCAATTTGATCGCGTTGGTCCTCTCCGAAAATGGTCTTCGTGACCTCACACTCTTCAAAGAGGTATGTCCGTTCAGAGGAAGGATCCTGTTTACCCGCTCATCACTCACGACTCATTCTCCTCTGTGCTACGCAGTGTCGTTTTCCAGTCGCAACTGTTCTCGATTTGAGTAAGAATCGACTGACAAAACTCCGTGATGAAGATCTGGCAATATTCCCCAAACTCCAGGTCATTGATCTCAGCGAGAACCGCTTCAAAAGCATCTCGGGCCTGGGAAAACTCCTCGATATCCGGGCTCTCAACCTCAGTCGCAACCAGATCAAAACTGTCATCAACATTGAGCACCTCGTGAACCTTCGAATGCTCAATCTTCGGGATAACTGCATCGCAGCGATGCAAGCGCTTCGACTGCTCTCATTAAACCGAACGCTGACGCATCTAGAACTTGAAGGAAATCCTATTGTGGAGACCGAGGAGCGTCAACGGCGAAAAATCACTGTTCACATCCTAAACATCATTCCAACACTCTGGACGCTGGGAGCCGTGCCGATCGCGGGGCACAACTCGAAGGATAAACGGAAACTCACGAATCTCGAAGCGCCAATGGGCCCATCCCTGATGGACCATGAGACACAGTCGGAGCTCCGTCTGCTGTGGGTGTCTGGGGCCTGTGACGTCCTCAAAATCTGCCAAGATCGCGAAGTAACTCCTCCACCGACGAACGACTACGATGATCCGTACAATGAAGGCAGTGGCGACATCCTAGCGCCAACAGGCTCACCCACTCGGGCAGCGAGCGTCAAGCTCACGCGTGAAGAACAGCGACAAAAGGACGAGTTGCGAAGCAACCCGGTAGCCTACCGATCTCGCGGCAAGGCCCCGCCTTCGCCTCCTCGAACCAAGACTTCGCCATACGCATTTGGTCCCCCAATCCCACCACCACCTAAGAAAGCATCGCCAAGAAAGAGCAATCCTGCGCTCGCAAAGAAGCAGCAGCGTCGATCAAGTGAGCTCAGTGCACCAAAGCATCCGCCAGTGGATCCCACGCTATTCCAGCAGGAGCAACGACGCAAGTCCCGGCCAGCGTTCGATGTCAACATGAGTGTCGCTGAGCGACTGGAGCTTGCCCGGGTGCGATCGGATCGTCGTCTGAGCACGAGCGTCACGTCCAACGCAACCAATCGTGTGTCAAATACGGCACATACGCGACGGGTTACAGGCCAAGTGGTCAATACCAACGGTCGACCACCGACACCTCGGGAGAATCCATCAGTACCAGCTATCGAATTCCGCATCGAGCCCCTTCCTCCTTCTCCGCCGAGAGTAGCTCAAACGCCGGTCATCGAGCGACGAGCACCAGGTGATGTGTCGACACCAGCGTCATCGCAAACGATGGAGCTCCCAAAAACAAGCGGGCTGGAGAGCAACTTCTTGCAATCGTTGGCAGTCACAGACTTTTTGACACATGCCGAAGAGGAAACGTCTACGGCAGCAACAGCGCTGAACGTCTTGCTGTCTATGAGTGAGCGAGAACCGAGCGATCCGAACAAGCTTCGGGAGTACAGGAGCAGCTTGGATGCGTTGGACATCTTGAACGAGCGAGAAAGCCAAGAACTGTACCAAAAGGCTCGACTTCACGTCGACCCAGCCAAAGTCCAAGAGTGCACATCTGCATTTGAGAAACTCGGTCGGATCAAAAAGAGCATCAAGGCGCTGCTTGCAAAGCTCGAGGCTCACGCCCCAGGGTCAGCCACGATCAGAGCCTACTGTCAGGAGATTCGATCGGCCGGTCTCTGTGAGATGGAGTCGGCAGAGTGCGATGATGTTGACACTGAAGGCCGCAACGGGTCCGCTTCGTCCACCTCGACACCAGTGTCTCGAGTACTCAAAGAGACTACGCCCCAACCTGCGCCGTCGCTGGGACTTGTACACAGTGAATCGTCACCAGCACCGAGCTTGCATGCGCGGTTGTTCTCGTCCGCGCGAGAGCATGACAGCAGTGCTGGGCATCATCAATATCTTGCTGCCCAAAAGGAGCCTTCTGTCGCACTCGCATCCAGTGCCGAGGATGAATTTGACTTTTTGTCCACGGAAACCTCAGTGTTTGATGAAGACGACGAAACTTCTGTCCCGGTGGCATCACAACGTCCACCACAAATGGATCGAACCGATGCCGAACCGTCATCATTGCCGTCAACGACACCTGACGAATTCGACTTCACTAGCGAATCGCCGGCAAAGCCCTTGGACACTGAAGATGAGCCTCAAGAGAACGACGATCCCCCGGAGAATCAGCCGCTTACTGAAGACACGTCAACGGAGGAGGAGCATCACCCCCTGACTTCAACGGACATCACGCAGGACATTCAAGGAGATGACGACGATGATGCTTTCGATTTTGACAGTGACTTGCCGCTGGACATGGATTCGGGAACCCCAGACGCTGGTCTGGACGTGGATCAAGACGATCGACAACCTCTTGACAACGTCACATCCTTTGATGACGACGAGGCGGCGGAATCGACACCAGCGCCACCAACGCAGCCGCACAGAGACATCGACGAGTTTGTGATTGATGAATCCCAAGAGGTCACTGACGGACAGCCTCAAAGGGACATGGTCCGAGAGGACCAGGGCCTTGACTTCGAGGAGCTCGACGCAGCAGATGAAGGTGAGGACCACGAGCTAGAGGCAGACGCAGCTCTCGTGAGGCAGTCCCTCGAGACTGAGGACTCTGCAGAGGATCCGAAGGACGAGTCGTCTCCGGGGGAGACGGACGACGGCTCCGCGGCAGTGGAACCCACGGACGAGCTCCTCGAGGCCGAGGACGAGGACGACGAGGAGGCCGAGACGTTTGGCGACTGGGAAAAGGGCTTCGACCCCAACACGAACCATTACTTTTGGTTCAACCACGCGAC
>JAADYI010000866.1:0-11788 GCA_023338185.1 Lagenidium sp. CBS 127285
CTGGGCAACACAATCTGTCGATGAACTGGCAAATTTTATCAAATTCACACAGAATCTGGTGCGTGTACATAATAAGGACATTTAATGACCTTGTACATTCGATACATCCCACCGTGCCCAGTTTGGGGATCGAATCTGTATGGGCGCCAATAATTTAAAAATGTGTGCCCCACACTTCGTGCTGGTGTCAGTACTCTTTTTAAAGAGTACAGTAATCCACGTTCAATCTGACACCGTGGGATTTATGATTCGTGGAAGGTTTTAAGAAATGAACAGGCTGCAACGGAAGCGCTTTGTATGGCGGGATGAAGTGCTACTCTACAAACTCTCTCAGTTCATAGAGTAGTTGGGGTGTCAGATTGAACGAGGATCTCTGTACTGTATCGCTTGTATACTGAATCATTTATGATTTTTTATAGTGTGGGAGCATCTAACGTATGGGACGTCACGACGATACTATTTCGCAAACGAACTCAATGGAAACCATGGGAGGAGGTTGTGTCAAATCGCCCGGCCACTGGTTTCTCTGTCGTTGGGAGCGCAGAGTTTGAGCACATCGCCCTTCCCGTTTTGACGTCAAAAGCGTTCCATTTTCGCTGCGCCCACATCACTTCTAGTGATGTGGTCGCGACACACAGCACTTGGTGTCCCGTGGCAATCGGAACCAGTGGAAAACGGCATTGCCAACACTGCGACTCCACGCGCGATCCACATGAATCCACCAAAATCCGTTCGGCCTGTGAACGTAGCACATCATGTGCTACGTTCATGAGGGGAATTGCTGGGGGCAAAAGTGGCAGCAAGTAGAAATTCAGCAAATAGAACGGCATGTTGTGCCAACGATTGAGACTGAATATGACGATGCTTCCGGCTGGTATCCATCCATCTAGGAGAGGATTGCGGAGGCGGCAAGAAGTCATGAAACAACGATCCATTGCACGACGATGGATTACGGGTGACACCGGCGACTCGCGCCTGTTGTCTCCTTCATAGACGAATCACAACAGACTCGTTCCAATGGTCCCAACCTCTAGCTTGCTCATATGAGCTTTCGTGGCCGGCACATCTCTACTTGCCCCGTCAACCACATACAAGGAGCAAACCCAGGCTTCCAACATCAGGCGTGAAGCACCACTCTTTTTCGCTGTTATCACTGTCGTCATCTGCAGCTTTGCTGCTACTGGTGACGCCTTTGTCCGCGCTGGGACGATTGCATGAATCGCTGCTTGAATCAACAAGAGGAATTCTACGAACCGGTTTCACGAACTGCACTCAAGACGCGGCAGCATGCCGATCAGTTTGCAGTGCTGGTTCAGCGTGCCTGTGCCAATCGGTAACCGCGAGCAGACAGTCAAACTCATTTGGACTAGAACAAAGGATGTTTGTTGTCGCCGACAAAAGCCGTCTAGCTGCGGTCAGCATCAATCTGAAATGCAAGTGCAAGAAGTCTTGTTGGACGCATACCCGAACGAATGACAATACATCATAACGCCTGTTCCTACGGCGAAACTAGTGGGCCCCATATCAGCGACAACGTGAATAAGCATAGGGCTCCCATCCGTAGGCGGTGATGCTCGGGAGCCGACCAGTGCATCCAAGTAAGTCGGGGGTGTTCAAGATCTGTTGACTAGTACGTTGAAGTCAAATCAGTGCTTGGCCTTGCAAATAACCGATGGGTCTCTCAAGCAAGTGGAAATACAAACTACACTCGGTTGACACAACTCCTTTATCGAAGTGAGCCGGTCTACTCGAGAATCGTGATCCGGCCTTCTCGATCCGGGTACGCGATGGTCTCCATCTTGGTCAGATATCGGCCCACAACCAGTGCCACGCGTTTGTCCGTTGCGAGGATCCGCCCATGGGTCCATGACAGACAGCCATCCCCGCCGTGTGCGACAAACTCAGTCGTCGCGACGCTGATGATGGTCTCAGGGTCCAACGATTCGCCGTTGATGCCGGTGACGTCGGTGATCTTCATCTTCCCCTCGTGATTTCTCCGGTCGACGATGACTCGCAGACCGCTGATATGCGGGTGAGTGCTTGAGATCGCCGGATACCGGGCGAGTTGCTCAAGGAGCGCATCGAGGAAAGTTCGGAGGCGGATTCTCACGAGCACTGCCGACCGTGGGAAGGGCATCTCGTGATCCAACGTCCCCACGGTGATGACATCCCCGACGTCATAGAAGGAGTCCCCACGGATGAAGCCCCCATTGACGAAGCCCACGTCCGCCTTGAGCTCAGCGCGGAGGGCATCGGCGACCAGGTTACACATATTGCACTCGCCGCTGCGTGCGCGGGCGGTCTCCGTGCTCAAGGGCCGGACGACCCTCGCGACGACCCGATCGGCGTCCTCAACGTTGGCCAGCGCGTGCATCTGCCGCAAGTACTTGACCACGATCGCCTCGCACGCGTGCTGCTGGGGGATGTGCTGGTTGATGATCATGCTCCACTGGGGGACGATCTCAAGGGCCCGTTCGGGGTGCTTGGTCGACTTGTTGAGCTCAAACTCGAGGCGGGCGAGCCAAAAGGCATTCTGCCCGGACTTGTGGATCAGCGTCCGCCCCTGGTACATGGTGAAGGGCTCGTGGTCGTGGCCCCCGAGGATGACGTTGATCTCCGGGACGTGGCGGGCGAGGAGCTGGTCCTGATCGATGTGCAGGTGCGTCATGGCGATGATGAAGTCGGCGCCCTGGGCCTGGAGCTCCCCGACGCAGCGTCGGGCGGTGCTGACAAAGTCCGCAAAGACGATGTTGTCCCCGGGGTTGGAGGTCTCGGGGGTCTCGGGCGTGCAGACCCCAAAGAGCCCGAGCGTGAGCCCGTCGTTGAGCTCGATGAGCCGCGTGTCCTCCAGCCCCGCGAGTCGCTGGCCCGTGGACTTGTCGAGGATGTTGGAGCCCAGCCACGTGAACCTCTGGGTCGCGGCGATCCGCTCCCGGAGCACGGCCTCGCCAAAGTCAAACTCGTGGTTCCCGGGGATGACATAGTCGATCCCCACATGCTCGAGGAGCTCGATCGTGTGGGCCCTTGTGATGGATACATGGCACAAACAAAGAAACAAACAAACGCCACGGGGGGGCGTGGAGCAGGAGCGGAGAAAATATCGTCAGCATTCGCCCCATCGTCCTCACAGCTTCGTCCGAGCGTCGACAAAAACGTACCCCTGGAGGCGCTCCCCGAGCTCCGAGCCATTGAGAAAGTCCCCATTGAGTGTCACGAGGACCGTCGCGTCCTCGGGGATGCGCGCCCGCTCGCGATCCAGGAGCGTCGCCAGCCCGGCGATGCCTGCAAGGCGTTGCATGAGCCCTCCCTCGCTAATGGCACGACACCCGATTCCAGCACGAGCAAGCGAGCACGATACGCACCACCACGGCCCGAGTGGCTCGGGAGCATGTCGTGGACGTCATTGACCGAGAGCACGACGAGCACCGCTCGGCGGTTGTGGAGCTCGTCGTCAAAGTCAAGGGCGTGGCCGTCAAAGTGACACGGTGAGTGCGGGGGCGACGTCGCGGTCGAGGCCGCCGCGTCCTGGGTGTTGGGCACGACGCCGACGCCAGCCGCCGCCACTGACGCGGATGCTGTCGCGGTCGTTGCTGTTGTTGTGGTGATGATCGGCGGTGGGATCATGAGCGCGGGGGAACAAGAGCGACAATGGCCAGCGCGCCTCGACGCCAACTCGAGTTGTCACTGTATCGCCTCATGGACACGCATTGGGGATCCGTTTGAGCTTCCAGCAGGGTCGGTTCCTAACGTGCGTGTGGGGACATGTCGTTCGTAACGCTTTGGGAGGATGCCCACATGGCTACACTTCAGTGTGGCCATCAAACTTGTCGCTGCGTTTTCGTGAATGATCTTGCACGACGCAGTCTTAGCGCGCGCGACGGCACGGCGTCGTTTCTCAAAGCAGCGTGCACTGGACCGAGGGCGACGTCGGCGTCGGCTCGGTTGTAATAGTCGCGAGCGCGATGGCATCAGGTGTGGGGTCGAGGTCGACGTCCCCAATGCCATGGCCCACGAGCCACCGGACGATCATCGTATCGTGACCGGCTCCCACGGCGACGTCCACGGGGGTCCGACCCCGGGCGTCCCGGGCATCGAGGTCCCCGCCCCATGCGACGAGGACGGATATCACCCCCAGCGCCATCGGCGTCCGCGCTGCGATATGCAGGGCTGTCGCATTCGTACCATCCCCGTCGCGCGCATTCACGTCGAGGTGGCCCGTGGCCAAGAGCAACTCGACCCCGGCGACATGGCCCGAGGCGGCGGCGAGGCCAAGTAGCGTCCTGCCATCGGGCATGCGCTGCGATGCCGCAACGTCGGCGCCGTGCTGGAGGAGCACCCGGAGCATCGCATCATTCCCACCCGTCGCGGCCTTTTGGAGGCACGTGACGCCATCGTGCCCGACCCACTCGACGTCGGCGCCCGCCCCCAGCAGTACATGGACGACATCCACGTGGCCGAGCGGGACCGCCCAGTGCAGTGCCGTGCAGCCATCGGCGCTTGGGGTGTCGACGTCGACGCCGGCGTCGAGGCACCATCGGACAAAGTCCACGCGCCCATGCTGCGCGGCGAGGACGATCGGCGGAACCACGAGCCCCCCCGTGACACAGGGCGTCTCGAAGCCCCGGGCCCATCCACGTCGCTGGAATTCGCGATACATCCCGACGTGGCCCCCACATGCCGCATAGTGCATGACCGTCCACCGAGTCCGCCCAGTCACGTCGTCCCACGAGGCCCCACCGTCGTCCACGAGGACGTCCAGGATCTCGAGGCGACCATGAAGCGCGGCCACGTGAAGTGGGGTCATTCGCTCGCCGTCGCCGGCGGCCTGCACCCGCGGGTCCGCCCCGAGTTGCAACATCAGGCGGACGATCTCCGGTGCGGCATACTGGGCCGCGACGTGCAGCGCGCTTAGGCCATCGCGTCGGCACACGGCACGCACGTCGACTTCTCCATGGCGGAGGACAAACTCGGCGACGTCACGATGGCCGCTGGCCAGGGCCACATGAAGCATCGGCTGGCCGTAGACGTCGACGTGGTGGCATCGCGTGCCGAGGCGGTGCAACAGACGGACGACCTCGAGTCGCCCGTGGCGGAGGGCCGCGAACATCGGGTAGAGCCGCGTGTGGTCCCGTGTGGCCAAGAACGCGACGATCTCGGTAGCCCCGCGCGCCGCGGCCACCTCCATGGCCGAACCATCCTCCGTGCGGGGCGGGAGCCCGCCGACCTCGACGAGCCACCGGACGAGATCGAGGCTCCCGACGTCCGCCGCGAGCTGCACGAGCGTCCACCCCGGGGGTTCTTCGCCGTCCATCGCATGCCGGAGCTCGTCCTTCGCCGCCGCCCGGAGCACTGGGAGCGCGAGCGACAAGTCCGTGGTCAGGACGGCCAGGACCAGCGGCGAGCCGATGTGCCGGAGGCCCGTGCGCACGGAGACGCTCGCCCCGCGCCGCACGAGCTCACTGACGAGGGTGCGGCGGCGCTCTTGCCGCCGCCGTTTTCTCTGAAGATCGTCCCTTGACGACGTCGTCGAGGACTTGAGCCCGAGGGCATTGATCGCTCGGCAAAGGCGCCAGTGCGAGGAGGATCTGGCGAAACCCACAGTGGGAGCAATTGCCCCGAGGAGGGCGAGATCGGGTCGACGGGGGCTCCGTCGCTCGCATCCACGAGGCCGAGGAGCCGCTCGAGCCCTCGGGCGTGGAAGGCGTCGTCTACCCACGTCGGTCGTTCATGCTCAGGGAACGTCATCCTCTTGAATTGAATCAACTCCGACTTCGTCTGAGAATACGTTACGTTTATTTCTTCCGTATACGACAACATATCGTGTGATAGGAGATACTACATGATCATGAGCCCACCCACGATCACGAAGCACGATGGCCTTCGCGTTCTGTGTTGATGTAGATTCTAGTCCCATTTTTTATGGTGGTGGTGACGAGGATCTCGGGAGCTTAACACCGGCAGCGACGACCCACGTAACAGACTTGCCGGCAAAGCATACCCATCAGGTTGCACTTCTTGCTGCCAGTGTCCTTGCAGTCCAATTGTTCCTCGAGGCAATCTTGGATGCAGTCCCCACAACTGTAGCAAAATGCTTCAGGGGTCTGGGCGAGATTCGAGACGGCGACGACACAGAACGCAAGGAGGTACGTGAGCTTCATTGTTCAATCAGAGACCTGGTCGGGATCGGAGGATTGGACGCGGGATCGAGCAAGTTGAGGAATGGGCGACTTGCGTTGTTTTTGAGCCAACCTTTTCATGCTTCGATCCCCAAACAACCAAAAGAACCAGTGCATCAGCTCTCACTTGAGCACTTGAATCATTCTTAAAGGGCACAAATTGGGGACAGCTGGGAATCCATGTGCGTGGGCATATGCAAAAGAATCAGCAAGCTTTGGGGAAGGGCCATCCAGAAATTGTCATTACTGTATGTTGCTGACACACACTTGAATCTCGCTGGCTCTTGCAGTTGTCAATCATGGCAACGTGAGGCAGACTCCTGGAGCATCCCCCGGGGATGCCTGTTGAAACACATCACCAACCCATCACCTTGCGAGTTCCACTGTGGAATTTCCACACCGACGGAATACTGATTTGAGTTTTTCACTGGCCCGAAAGCTGAGCATCTGAGAAATCAGTGTGAGTTCGAGTTGCATCATTGCACCTGGATGCATCCATAGACGATCCGCGGGTCATGGCCTTGGTCCGTGACTTCAACACTCTTACGTGAGTCCCTCCCGCTTCAAATCATTGCTCGCTAAACAACTACTTCGAAGTAAATCCTGAATGCCAGTCGCCCAACAGTGGAAACGACTCAGTTGTTATGAAAATATGCTAAACCTCCCACATAGCCCACATCGAGGCTCCAAGATCGAGCCAGACTGGGTACAGTACTGCAGGAATTGGACGCCACAGAGTCGATCCTGTACATTATGTACGTTCGTACTACAAATTGAGTTGGAAGAAACCTTGGGCTATAGTCTACAGTGCCTCAAGTTTCCTCCAACTCACTCAGACTCGGGCCCTCCCCGTCTTCGACCATCGTCACGCAGATTCCGCAACCATAAACCCCAAATGGGTCACCCATCCCAACGATTAAAATCATGCAATGACGGACTTCAACCAACACTTGCAACTGGCTGCGCAACGACCGTCAAAGTTCATGGTGTGCACGTGAATCACAGCGACTTCGCTCCCTTCGTTGAAAAAAACCAGCTCTCTGACTGACAAGTCCCTGGCAAAATGGTTGCCCACATCTCACGGCGGGCAGGATCCGAATATGATCAGTCATCCTTTTGCCTAGTCAAGCACAAGCAGCAATCCCAGCCTCCCAAGCCTCCCAACCGTCAAGTATGAAGGTCTCAAACATTTTTGCTGTTGTCGTCGTCGTCGTGTGCAGTTTTATTGCTACAAGCGACGCATTTTGCATCCGCTGCAACAGTTGCAACAATCGCTGCGGGGAGCAACAAAAGAGATGCTACGAAACCGGTTCCACGAAGTGCAACCAGTTAGCGGCCCTCTGTCGAACAGGATGCTTCGCCGGCCCAGCATGCCGATGCTTCTGATGAGTGCGAGTGGTTAGCTCGTGCCGAGTCAAGGGCGTCATATTCACTGATTGACGTCACGTCTGGCGTCTCGGAGGGACAGTAGCAATCTTGAACGGTACATGCCGTGTCGAGTTGAGATTAATGGACGAATAAACGAAATTTATGGCATCACCTCACCAGCGTTGTAACCCGGGGCACCAAGGATACTAACCATACGCATGAAAAAGAAATCCGTCCGCGTCATTAGACACAGACCCATTAGTCCCGCCCAGTCAGTTCGAGACCGTTGCCAACTCGCCGGCACGCCGACGCAAACTTGACGTAGTATTCACATGGACCTTCACAAAGGCTGAAGTTGCACCATTGGGGTGCCTGTCTTCCAAACCCGCGCCTCCGAATCGATGTTCCACTCCTGCTGCTCGCTTCGAACCGATACCACGTAATCCTCACACTCCCCAGTCGACGTTTCCTGCCTCACATGAACACCCTTGTGGCCGCCTTCCCCGTCGTTTTCATCGTCATCATCGAGGACCGCGACATAAGAACGTCGACGTGGTCGCTGCTGGGTGGGTGCATTCGTGACGTCCGTCTTTTTGTTCCGGGGCCTCAGTCGAGGTGGTGACAGGGAAAACTTGTCGACGAGGTCACTATGGGGAAAAGCATCCGGGGTGCCGTACAGCTCCTCAAGGGAGCCAGCATAATGCCCCTGCATGTCCTTGTACGCGCGCTGATCATAGTAGATCGAGTTGAGAATCTGCTCCATGGCGATCTGCTCGCAGAGGAAGGCATCCATGGCCTCATCCAACTGGAGAATTCCCTGACGCTCCTCGTCGGCGTCGCTGAAGAACACGAACCCCCACTTTTCCGGTCGGTGAATGTCCACGACGCCCGTCGGAGCCCAGACGATGTTATCCTCGCGAGTGTCGGGGATCTTCTCGTATCGGAGCTGCTTGGTGTCGTCGTCGACAACCGTCCGCAGGGGATACTGGACCCGGGAAAAATTGACCCGCCAGACATCCCCCGCGCGGGCCTTTCGGAATCGCAGGCGGTCAAACTGCACGAGCTCCGAGAGCTGATAGGCGACCTCGACGGACCACTTGCGGCACTCAGTCAGGGGGTCGTTCGTGATCCCATCGACGTACACAGCTGTGCGGACGTGCTCGAGGTTGTACGGATTCTGGATCGAGTGGCCGTCCTTGTAGGGCTTGTTGAGGACGAGCTCCCAGATCGTATTGAGGCAGTTCATCTCGAGTTCACTGTAGCCCGTCACCACCAAAGAGAAGCACACGTCGTCGTCAATATTGCCCTCAACAGCATCATCATCATCAACAACAACAACAGCAATATCACGCACTAGTAGTTGTGGCGGCTGCCATCGGGGTTGAGGAAGACCTCAAAGTCATTCTCATGGTACAGCGTGGCGTTCATCGTCCGGATGGTCCCCCAGATCCGGGTCTCGATCAACTCGGCGCCAATGTACAAGTGCTCGTCGTCGTGCATCATCTTGAACCGCGTGAGTGGATGGGCCTTGGGGCGGCGCTCGGGGCCCTCGATGTCCAGGAACGGGTCCGACCACGGGACGTGCTGCCATTCGGCCTTGTCCAGTCTGTTAATGTTATGGTTTGATGTGTAAACCCCCAGCCACGTCAAGCTCATGGGCCTTTGTCATGCACGACACACACACCGGCCGTCGAGTTGCATGGGCGGATCGTCACTGCCGCCGCTATCCGTGAGCCGCCGACGACGGAGACAGACGTACACCGGCGGACGGAGCGTGTCCATGTACGCCCACTCGGCATTGCGTGTCCCGGGGGCCGCCGACGACGCCATCGCTCGCTCGAAAATGCACGCGCACGTGTCTGGGGGGCTCCTCTGTGTACGTCGCCACTTTGATGATTTTGGATTTGGATTGCCTCTGTCAATAGTGACACTACCCCTACCAAGTGACGTTCGTCCCAATTCCAACGAACATTAAACCCAGGGGCATCATGATGACGCTGCCGCAGTAATGTCGTATCTGCGACATGTGCGCTGCCACTACTAGTATTTTCATCCCAAAATAACCTCACGCCGGGACTGAAAACAAGTCACTGAGAGCGAGCGAGAATCATTCGGATCATTGGAGAAACGGCCAAAGACACACAAGAGCACCATGACCATGACCGCGATGACGATGCCCCCGCCGGCCCCCGTGCAGGCGCAGGACGGCGGGCACCTGCCGGGCAAGGACCGCCGGGCGCTGCTGGTCGTGCTCTCGGTCAACGACGTCTACGATCTCCTCCCGGATGCGCAGGGCATGGGCGGTGCGTGCGGTTCTTGTTTTGTTGGAGTCACGGTCGTGGGTTGATGAATGCGCTATTCATTTTGGTCCGTCAGGTCTCGCCGAGCTCGCGACGCTCCTCGAACGCGAGCGGGCCAAGGTCCCCGCGCATGCCAAGCTCCTCGTGACCCTCAACGGCGACTTTCTCTCGGGTTCCGAGGTCGGCGAGAAGCACAAAGGGTACGTGCGCTAGTGGGCGATGCAGAGGGGATCGTCTTGTGCAGGGAGGGGCTGACGGCTGCTGCGATGATCATTGACTCTCGGCCCCACAGCACGCACATGATCGAGATCCTTAACCACCTCAAGATCGACTATGTTGTCCTGGGGAACCACGAGTTTGACTTTGGCGAGGACGTCCTCCGCGAGCGCATCGCGACCTCGACGTTCAAGTGGTTTGGCTCGAATGTCATGGACAAGAACACGGGCAAAATGCTCGCGGGGGTCGTCGACACGGAGATTGTCCCACTGGGCGATGGCTTCAAGCTCGGGGTCTTTGGTGTCTGCACCCAGGAGACGCCGAACCTCTCGTACCCGGGGGACAACATTTCATTCGACAATGTCTTTGATACGTCCAAGCGCTGTGTCCGGGAGCTCCAGGAGCAAGGTGCCGATTTCATCCTCGCCCTCACGCACCTGAGCATCGCCCATGATAAGCTCCTCGCACGCAAGGTCCCAGGTATCGACGTCCAGCTCGGGGGCCACGACCACGAGCCCTTCACGCTCTACGAGGGCAAGACACTGATCCACAAGTCGGGCCAGAATGCCTTTTGGCTCGTGCGAATGGAGTTTGAACTCGTCAAGAGCGCCGAGCACCCCGAGCGGCCAATGGCCGTGATCCCCCAGTGGACCATGATCGCCAACCGCGACATCCCCCCGCAGCCCGCATGCCAGCAGATTGTCTACAAGTATATGCAGTCGCTGTCCAACGAGGAGGACGCTGCCGAGGCCAAGCGCGTGCTGGCAACGCTCGCGCTCCCGCTGAGCACCAAGACTTCGAAGCTGCGTGCTGGCGAGTGCAACATGGGCAACATGGTCTCCGATGCAATCCGGTCCGAGCTGAGTGCCGACTATGGGCTCATCAACGGCGGTTTTATCCGCGGGGACAAGATGTACGAGGCCCGAACGACCATCACCGTTGGGACGCTGAATCACGAGATGCCCTTCCCCCGCCCGGCGGTGCTTGTGCGGATCAAGGCCCAAGACTTTCGTGATGCCATCCTTCAGCACTTTTCAAAGTACCCGCAACTGTCGGGCTCCTACCCGCATGTCTCGGGGGTTCGAGTGACGATTGATCGGAGGACAAATCCCAATGAGCCCGTCATCACGGAGTTCAAGGACGAGGAGGGCAATGACATTGATCTGAATTCGACCGTCAAGATTGCGACGACAGCGTTCATCGCCAATGGCGGCGATGGTTGTACGGCGTGGCTGCGTGGGGAGATCCTGGAGACCCACGACAAGATCGCCAACGTCGTTGCGCAGTTTTTGCTGAAGAAGCGCTTGATCGCGTACCCGGAGATCGAAGGCCGGTTGACGATCCTCGAGTAGATGCATTTCGCAAGCTTGATCAAGATTGCAATCCCTTCCAGCTCCTGGCCCGATCGATTGAGGGCGAGGAAGACCAGCTCGTTCGTAGACCCCCTTACGATCTATTTCACAACGGGAGACGTTCGTGAGGAGGAGGCCCATTGGATTCGTGCAAGTATAAATTTGCCATCGAGCACCATCAAACAGCTCAAGCCATGAACCAGATCCAACAATGAAAGGCTGATGAGTAGTGTACTGAATCAACAAATGTCGCTAGTAGAACGATGGTGATTACTCAACACCCTTCCGTACTTGAAGTATACATCTGTATACGTTCCAAAATGGTACCCCCTCCCGTATAAATTGTGGCGCAGGCTGCGTCCAACCCCCCCCCCAC
>JAADYI010000867.1:0-11774 GCA_023338185.1 Lagenidium sp. CBS 127285
CACACACAACACAGAAGAAGACAAACCTCGACACCAAGAAGAAGAGAGACGGAATCGATGAGCTCGACTCCATACGCCAAGCTCTCGACGGACGATCGCCACGACGACCCCGCCGTGGTGCTGATCCCCGTGGACCCTGAAGCGGCCCACGGCGACGGCCACAGCAGAGGCAACGTGGGGGGACGGGCACCCCGGGACCACTACGGGATCCGCGTTGGCTCATGGGACGCGGGGCTCTTTGGCTGCCTGGACAACATCATCCCCAACTGCTGCACGGCCGTGTGCTGTCCGTGTCTGTCGGTCGCGCAGATCGCCCACCGCATTGGCTACGCGCAGTACGCGGCGATCGTCGGGATCTATGGCTTTTTCTTCGGCCTTCAGTTGCTGGCCGATTTCGCGATGCTCCTCCTCGGGGGCCACCGCGAGCACGAGGACGCGACGACGCGTTGGGCCTTTTTCGACTCAGTCAGCAAGCTCATCACGTTCTTCTTGGTCTGGCGCCTCCGGTGGCTCGTCCGCGAGCGCTATGACATCCCCGCGAACTCGTGCGAAGATCCCTTCGTGGCGCTGTGCTGTTCGTGCTGTGCGCTCACGCAGATGGCCACGCACGTCAAGAGCTACCGCCCCGGGAGCTTCGACATCCTCAACCCCAAGGACACGATCCCCGCGTACACGTACAATTGATTGTGGACGGCATTGATCCTCTCCTGTGCGGGATTGTTTTATTTGGAAACATACATGTGGGAATCTATGAGCGGCATCATTGACGATGACAAGAGCGAGCACAATGAAAAACGGCCGCCGCATCATCAGATCATCGCTTCCAGGGACTCCTCGACCATCGCTTGTTATTGGGGGCCAGAAGCATTGCACGATCTGTGCCAGATCGGGTTGGGAAATTGCACACAATCCATTCACGTCCTTGCCAAACTCATGACTGATCTGGACCAACAGATATCCACTTGTCGCCCATTATCGACGTTAACTAAGTACTATGAGCAAGTGCTTTCCCTCATACAGGTGATGAATGCACTATCGTAAGCTATGTGGATATGTGTTAAGCGCAGGTTTTGGTGACACAGCCTGGCCAAGACGTAATGAGTGAGTCACTTCGAGTCATTGGTCAGCAAGATGAAACAACTGGATGGCTCTGATCGATTGATGCGTTGAAACAACACCCCACGGCACTTATTCCCCAACTCGCCAAGTCTCCCCACACCCCAAGTGGGTTCTTGCGAAGCTTCATCGAAGATGTCTGACGAAGTCGGCTATCAGAACAAAATCGAGACCCCAGTCGCAGTCCCTGTGGCTGAGCCTGCCTCGGAGGGACACGACGTGAACGGCATTCGCGTCGGTGCCTGGGATGCCGAGTTCTGCGGGTGTTTCGACCACTGCGTGCCAAACTGCTGTATGGTCGGGTGCATGCCATTCGTCTCGATCGCGCAGATCTCGCACCGTATGAACATCGCGCGATTTAGCTTCGTGCTCCTCGCATTTCTCGTGCTCTATGTCCTTCAGTTTATCTTTGCAACCATCGCACTCACCACATACATGATCAATTCGATGTGGTCCGAGGACACTGCGTACTATTTGAGCAACAATCACCTTTACTTCACAAGTTCGACGACCAGCAATGCCTCGTGAGTTATGGCCAGCTCTGTCTCGTCGATCAGCACCATCCTCTTCATCATAGCCGTGTGGCAACTTCGTGTCAAGGTCCGCGAGCGCTTCCAGATCCCCGGTAGCAGCTGCGAGGACTACTGTGCTGTTATGTGCTGCTCATGCTGCGCGATCGCCCAAATGGCCACGCACGTGAAAAGTTACAAGCCAGGCAACTGTGATTTTGGTCCACCAGACATCCTCCCCCCCTATCAGCCGGAAATGTAGCCTCTCGTTCATTTCTGTAAAAATGCTACAGCATCACGACCATTTTGAGTAAAATTGGAGTTATCCATGAAATCAATCTGGCCAATCAGCGGCAAGACGTCGTGGAACCTTCGAGTGTTGAAGTGACCATTTGCACTTGACACCTCACTGCAAAGAGTCGCATGGCCAATCGAGCCCCGAGCAGCTTGGAACGTTCCCCCTGGCAAAGATGCCTCCGTCCCCTGTCTCGACGACGGCAACTCAGGGTGATATGCTGCCGGTGCAGACCCATCGGGGCTTGCTGGCGAACGTTCGCTGGGTCCTTCTTCGTGTGGCAAATGTTCTCGTGGAAGAATCGCCAGTCAGACTCGGATTCCCCGTGCGATAGTGCAAGCGCGAGCGAACCAACGCGGTGGGAAACTAGCGATCGAACGGGAAACATTGTGTGCAGGCACGAACGGCGGTCCCCATCCCCCAGCCTAGGAGCAATGCGATTGCGTCTTCATCCCGAGGTGATGAACCAATTGACATACCGCGAGCTCAAGGATCTCGACGACTGTGGGCTTGTGGATATCGATCTCGTGCGGGGGCCGCCTCGGCAGATTATCGGGCGAGAGCGATTCCTGCGGGTCTTTGGTCGGAAGTCCTTGTGGTTCAACATTATCCGCCTAAGTCGGCAGCATTGTGTTCTCGGGCGGGCATCTGATGAATTCGGTGAGGGAATCAACTACTACATCCAGGATACCAGCACGAATGGACTGTTTGTCAATGGCCGTCGTATCCCAAAGCGCCGAATTGTTGCACTCTCCCATGGACAGACAATCACATTGTTGGCCTCCAAGCACGGTGCGATCGAACTGGGGTACACTGTCGTTGATCCAACGCGCAAACGGCCACAGTCCCGACGAGCGCAACTCCCTCCTCTGCACAGGCCACCATCGCGAAGGGTCAGTCGGGAAGCACCGTGCTTGGCAATACCTCTGAAATCACCATCACAAATTGATTTCTGCTGCTGTTGCAGTCAAGACCCTAATGATCATTCTCTATTTGAGCTGATTACTGTGGAGCCAACGATGCCAGTCAATCAAGCCGTGATGCTCGACATGTAGACTGAGACTCGCGGCCGTTGCTCACCATCACCACTGAGGCGACCTGATCGCGACTCGTGTTCGCCTTGACCGGACCTCGTGAATGAACGGGTAGACAAGTCGAAGAAACGATGACGTCCAGTCCGAGGACTTCGTTGCAAGGAACAAGCAGCCGACGATAGTGCGATATCATACGCGCTTAACACTTTCGGGGCAGCTTCATGGCGTTGCGCTCGACGACATCACGACTGAATTTATCAGTCCTGTATTGTACAATTGGCGCTTTACCAAGATCATACCAATAGACTATTGAAGTTTTTTCATTGATTTTGTATTGGCTTTTTCTCAGTTGAGAGCTTTCTGCGCGAAGAACATTGCGAATGAGAAGAGCATGGTTCTGGAAACAGGCGCCTGGTCCGCCACGAGCCCGAGCGTCGCCGCGTGAGGACGCTGCAAAGCAATCTTCGGCAAGAAACGAGTTCTCAGGAGCCAAAGAAGACTCGATAAGTGTTGACTACCAAGATGCACCGGTGGAATATGATGCTTTATGAAAATCTTCCATACATCTTGGATTATGTTGCATCCAGAGATGATCTACAAGTGGTGGCAATCGAACATCCGACGGACAGTGTAGCGCGACTGTGATATATGACTTCAGCATCTTCGAAGACAGAGCTGTCGCGCTGAAGGTGTTTTACAACTTGGTGTTACATCCGATGGCCAAATAGACGAAGCGATTGTATGCGTGTGATCTCGAGCCATTTGTACCCGATGAAAACGAGAAACGGAAGATCGTGTTGCCAAAGCGGTGGTGAAATAGACGTTGAGCGACTCAAAAGCGTATACGAGACTCTGCGAGGCTTGGACGAAGACAGCTCCGTCGCGTATTCGTTGGCGAAACATTGTGTTTGTGCCGACCTCCGTATTCAGGTATTGGGTGTTGATCGACATGGGTTGAGTCACGCCAAACCCGTTCTCTGTGGAACAATCGGTATCCTGGTCACGACTTACGATTCCAGCTGCTTGGTCAGCTGATGGAGGATCTTCAATTGGAATTATGAAGACTATGCAAGCGATGCTTCTATGGGCGCTAGATACGCCCGTGTTGACGGCCGAAGTTGGGCTTGGAGGGTCTGAATGATTCTACTCTCCTTCACGTCGTTGGATGCCAAGTTCCCAATCGCGTTTCAAAAACGATGTCGGACTTGTTAGAGTTGCTGTGGTGTTTTAAAACGCACGGAGTATTGCGGGTGATGATTGGGGTGTACAAGTTGCCTGAAACCACAAGTTCCTGACAACTTGTCAATGACGTGGCAGTTTGGTGTTTCAGATGCAAAATTAGTAATAGGGGCACTAAAGAAGAGCTTTTCCGTGGCAAAATACATTTGTTCAATGTACTCATTTGATGACGACAGGCTGGCGCTCCTGTGCGACCCGTTCCAAAATGGCTGGCGTTGGCCGCAGTTGGAAGGAAACCTGCGTGCAGAGATTAGCGTACCGTACGGCCAAGGAGGGTGCCGCATTGATCGATCGGCAGGCCATCGATCAGCTCGACCAGCATTCGCCTGCGCATTCCCCAGGTCCCCTACTCTCGACGACGATGACCGACGCCAATTACTACCAGAAACGTGACAATGTGTCGCCCTCCGTTCCCGACTCATCGGCCGAGAACCGCGAAGAGAATGGCATCCGCACGGTCGTGTGGGATGCCGATTTTTGCGGGTGTTTCCGGCACTGCGTGCCCAATTGCCTCATGGCCACGTGCCTCCCGTTCATCTCGATCGCCCAACTCACCCACCGGCTCCGGCTCGCACGCTTTGGCGTCGCCCTCGTAGCGTTCCTCCTGCTCTACGTCCTCCAGGTGGGGTCCTCGGTCATGGCCATCGTCGGGGGCCTCCAGGACCCACCGGCCAAGGGCTCTACGGCCGTCGTCGCCAAGATCACCGCCATCGGGGCCTCCGTGGTCTATCTCGGGGCACTGTGGCGCCTCCGCCTCGTGGTTCGACGGCGCTTCCGGATCCTCGGCAGCGCCTGTGAGGATGGCTGCTCCGTCGTGTGCTGCTCGTGTTGTACCCTCGCGCAGATGGCCACACACACACGGAGCTACGAGCCTGGGGCGTGTCGCTTTGGCCCACCGGACATGCTCCCAGCGTTCCAATAGACTTTTGGTCCAACAGCAAAAAACAATTTGTGTCTGTCGTGGCAATTATTAATTGCTCCTGTTCGTTCTTGCTGACCTTGAAGGGTCCGGCCATGTCAGTTGTAATGATGGATGCACAGCACCACCAACAGTCATCGGACGCCAACGGCGAATGGCAATTTCGGGATGTCCAGGCCCAGGACGAGCGCGAGAGTGGTGTGCCTGGGAGTTCGGGGCAGTCTCCGATGCGTGACTGGTCGCTGAGCCCCGATGGCCGCGACGGGGGCCCGGGAGGACGCGACGTTGGCGACGATGACCATGACGACGACGGCTCGCAGTGTCGCAGTGGCATGGGCCTCATGGAGGCGTTTGAGGATTTCCACCAACGGGTACGGACGGCCGAGGTCTCGTTGACAACGGGAGGACGAAACTCAAAAGTCGATGCTGCTTGGGGGGCGTAGGCGGAGAGGCGCGTCAAGGACCTGCTCGTGGCAACGGACGCGGAGGTTTGTTGTGCTCAAGCCTCGACTCACGTCGGTGCGATGCTTTCTGACCCAATGCACGTCCCCCGCAGCTCTTTGACCCCCCGACGGCGGACGACGCTGCCACTCGAGGTCCCCGGGAGGACCTCCCGCCGCACGTGCTCTTGAGCGACGCGTACCGACTCGCGCAGCCCCCAGAGTTTGACGACTGGCGACGGACGTTCCCGTATTTTCAGATCGTCGGCACCAGTGCCTTTGACGAGGCCCCGGAGGAGCACATCCAGATCCGCTCGCCGCTGCCCATTGACAACTCGGCCAACGTTTCTGCCGAACTCGCGCCACTTGGTCTCGATCCTGCTTCCGTTGCAACGGCGTCACTTGTCGTCTGTGGTCAAACGATCCACCTCCGTCCGGATCCATCGGATCCACCCCAGGAGGAGCTCATTCTAGCGTACGTCCTCGTCTCCTGTTTCGGCAGAGGTGTAAGCTAGTGTTTTACGCCACAGGGGAAAAATCTGTATCGCAGGGATGGCGAGATGGAGGAGGTGCTAGAGGAGGATTGGTCCGGAGATGATCTCGATGGTTCGACGCCACCCAGACCGACGAGCGTGGGGAGTTCGTGTCTGTCTCCGCGAGCATCACGTGTGGAGGAGATGATGGACGATATCACCCGAAACTGCTTCACGTCGATTGTGATTCCACAGGTGAGTGTCGGCTGCTGGGCGGGACTATATGTCATCATCATCATCATCGAATCGTCTATCTCCCTCTAAAGGTGACCGCGCTCGTGGAAACAATGCTAAAGAAACAACAACACGCACTGAAGACTTCCCGAGAGAGCCATGAAGCGCATGTACAGCGGGAGCTCGAGGCCGCGCGAATTGCTCGAGAGGAGCAGAAGAGAAGAGAACTGCAGGAGGCAGAAGAGAGAAGAGTAAAAGAAGTGGCAATCGCTAAAGCGCTCGAAGAAGAGCGCATTCGAGAAGAGCAGCGTCGAGAAGAAATGGAGCGTTTGCAGCGGGAAGAAAATGATGAAGAGGAGATAAAAATCAGGACCCTCGCCTACACGCACACTCGTGAATGGTACCAACCCAACAAGAAGTGTTTCTCGCACCGTGGACGAAAAATGTGAGTTGTCGCGATCAATGCGAATCATTTGACATGCAGTCGGCACAATGCTGATGTCTTGATCCGGCGGCATCAATGAATACTTTGCAGGACGTACTTGAAACCTGTCTTGAAATCGCAGGGCACGGAAGAACACACCGACGAAGCCCCTGCTGCCTCGCCGCCAACGCTACAACGAAAACCGACAAAGCCTATGTCAAGACCTCGAAAGCGTCGAATCTCATCTCCACAGGACACAGCCAGTCCTGGACGACCATCGGATGAGATTTTGCCGCCACCGTCTCCAAGTCATCATGAAGGTACCGTGTCAACAACAAATGGATCAGATGCTGAGTCACCAGCGAGGTCTCGTGTTCGACTTCCTTTGCTCGTGAATCGGGACAAGTCGACCAAGGGCGGAACGAGTCCCATGACCTCGCGAGTTACCTCGCCAGCGACTACAAAAGCAAATTGGGACGATCGACTGACGGTCATCACCACCGTCCACGTGCCTCTCGCGGCTCCCAATCGCGTATATTCCGTGTCCCCGTACCGGATCCCGCCGAGTGTTCTGCGAGCAGAACTGAAACGGGATGGTGTTGCAACGAGCCGAAGTCAAAGTGAAGACACAGTGGCCATCGACGACTAATTTTTTTCTTTTTTGGAAGGCACTAAGTAATTAAAAGGTTGTCAATTACGATCTTCAAAGCAACATGAACGTCGAGGCGGTAGATACCTCTTGGGGTGATGGCTCACACTATCTTTCTGTCTCGCTCACAGCCAACGCTTGGTCTTCATCAACGTTTCAATCTCTTGAACCGTTCGGGGAACCTTGGTCATATTCTCGGCGCCAGTGGCGGTGATGATGATGTCAGACTCGATGCGCACGCCACCCTGCCCACGGAATCGCTGGAGCATCTCCTGGTTGATAAACTTGGCCGTCGTAGGGTTCGCGAGGACATCCTGGATCTGCGCCTCGATGAAGTAGCAGCCGGGCTCAACCGTCAAGACCATGTTCTTCTCCAACACGCGGACACAGCGGAGCTTCTGGAGGATCTTCTTGGTCGAGCGAACGTGCCCAACGGGAAAGCCACCAACGTCATGGACATCGAGGCCCATCACGTGGCCGAGTCCATGGGGGTAGAAGTACGCCGAGATCTCGTGATCCATGAGCTCATCGACCGTGCCATTCTGGAAGAGCCCGTGCTCGAGGAGGTGCTGGGTGAGCACGCGATGCGAGAGCAGGTGCATGTCCACATAGCTCACGCCCGGCTGCAGGGCAGCGATGACCGCATCGTGGGCCTTGAGCACGCCCTCGTAGATCATCCGCTGGTCCGCCGTAAACGTCCCATTGACCGGGAACGTGCACGTAATGTCCGACGCGTAGCCGTGGAGCTCGGCGCCCATGTCATTGAGGAAGATGTCCCCGTCCTCGAGTTTCTTGTCGTTCGGGGCCCCCGCGTGGCCATAGTGCAGGGCCGAGGCATTGTGGCCACTGCCACAGATGCACGTGTACGCGTGGAGCCGCGCGCCGCCAAACGAGTAGCAGTGGTGGAGGAACGAGCTCTCGGCGTGGAACTCCATCTTGCCGGGGCGGATCTTCTTCATGACCTCGATGTGGGCATTCGACGAAAGCTGGTTGATGAAGCGCAAGAGCTCGAGTTCCTTGTCGCTCTTGATCAGGCGGCAGTCGACGAGCACCGGGTGCAGGACGCGCTCGTCGACGGCAAACTCCTCAATGCCCTCAAACGTCGACGTGGTCACGGTCTCGAGGCCGCTGTCGTTGTTCCGCCCCTTGAGGACGTAGAGCTGCTCGACGGCATAGTGGCTCTGGAGGACGCTCTTGATCTCATCGACATAATGCACGGCGTCGACCTTGTAGTGGCTCCGGTAGTACGCCGCGGGCTTGCGCTCGCCGCACCAGAGCTCCCACTCGGCGCTCAGGCGGGGGACAAAGAGCACGGCCTGGCCGGTCGTGAGGTCGAGCATCCCCGCGCAGTCGGGCTCGCGGACGCCAAAGAGGTACTGGAAGAAGCTCTCCTGGCGGA
Source organism: Lagenidium sp. CBS 127285 (assembly GCA_023338185.1). Taxonomy (NCBI): domain Eukaryota; phylum Oomycota; class Peronosporomycetes; order Pythiales; family Pythiaceae; genus Lagenidium; species Lagenidium sp. CBS 127285. The sequence goes on from JAADYI010000867.1 coordinate 8,732, forward strand.
ACGCATATTGCGTGTCCGTGTCATAGCGGTCGACCTCGGAGCCCCCATGGAGGAGGATCGCCGAGGCGTTGGTCCGGGCCTCGGGGTGGGCCGCGAGGAACTTGTCGACGAGCGTCGCGCGGTGCTGCACGTGCATGGCGTAGTCGATCTGGAAGAGCTCATAGTCGTCCTCGCCCACGGACCCATCGCCGCCATCGCCCGCGTGATGATGCTGCTGACGGTGGTGGCAGGCGCCGTTGGTCGCGACGGGGGCGGTGCCATCGTCGAGGGCCGGGGCCTTGCGCGCGCCCTTGGCGTACGAGCCCGCGCGCTGCTTCTGGAGGAGCGCGATCGACGCCACGGCCGCCGCCGCCGCCGTCGCCGACAGGAGCCCCTTGACGCCGTCGCCGCTGCTCATGGTGTCGTTGGAGGATGTGGGGTCGGGATGATGTTGGGCGCGGGGGGTTGTTGGTTTTGTGATGAGGAAAAGCACTTTTGTTGGTGTTTCTTTTCTCAGGGGGGAGCTGGAGCTGGGGTTTGTTTGTGTGTGTGGTGGTTTTTGTCTGGTGGGGTTACAATGGACTCCGTTTCTATTTTCTAATTGGCTGGAGGGATCATCATTCCGATCGCGGTTCAAGTAGGGATAGGGTATACGTTCTCGGATACTGTAACCTCACCCAGAATTGGTCGACTGACGAAATCGGATTTTTACGATTTACGTTGGACTCGTTCACATTTGGCGCTGACCGCGTATTTGCTTGTGGCGTTCGTGGAGTTCGGATACGAACTGGTCAATCTTGAGATACCAGGCGACAAATGGATGCGGATTGCGCCACGCCGCCAGTGCCGCGATTGCCGCCGTGAATTCCTCAAACTCCATCCGCGTGGTGTCCTCGACTTCGACGGCCATGACAGCGACAAACAGATAACCCGCCCCAGCAGTGTCCAGGACCAATCGAGTGTGAGGTCTCGGACTCTGTGTGCCCTCCTCAAGGAGGTCCATTGCCCGCAAGAACTCGACAAAGTCCTCTCGGGTCATCGTATTTCTGGCGCTCTTGGTGCTACAGACCACCATTGACCGAGCGGCGAATGAATTCGAGACGGCGTCGGTCGTGGTTGCAAAGGAATAGAACAATGTGCGGAGGTACGCGCGATGCTCGAGTAGTGACTTCATCACCAACGGGCAGTTGAGTTGTGTCCGGAAGTTGCCCTCTTGCAATCGACCACGGGTGGCGAATGCCTTTGGCGCAATGATTTCGAGACAGAATCGTAGCATAATTGCCGACACAGAGACAATTGATTCGTCTTTGGTCGCGTTTTGCTTGCGCACGTGGCGAACGATCGCCGTTCGGGTGAGTAACTCGACAAACTGTGCTCTGGTGAGACTGATTTCTTCGACTTTCATAGCAATGAGTGCCCTACCTCCATCTTGTGTGATCACACGCCCAGAAGCCGTTTCCAGAAAGATTTGTTCCAGACACGCACTCGTCAAACTCTTTTTGCAAACGATTCCGAGTTCACTTGCCATCTCGAGCCATTCGTTCTGTGTCAGGCCAATCCCATTATAGCGCGTTGATGAGAAACTTGCATATAATTGCGAAAAATGCACCGCAAATCGCTGCCATACAACGACAAGTGCCGCGCTTTCTACCGATTGAGAGTGTTGGGAATCGCCCGGATGAATCGATCGAGTGGTTTGAACCAGGTTAACGAGGTCTTCGAGCTTGTTCTCTGGTGTGGACTCGCACTTCGCAGTTCCATGCTCGAAAATGGGCTGCGTATGTGCCAGATAGTGTGAGTCCATGCCCCACATCATTGTCAAAGCCTGGTTCATCATGTAAAACTCGGAGAGGCACCATGAAGCAAGCATTCGCCTCGATGCAAGACGATAAGCCATGCTCAGGAACTCGCGTATCATCTGCACGCAATCGTTCGAGCGTGGAGATTGTTGGTTAGATTCATTTGTTGACGGTGGTGCTTGTGTACTGCAGCGCGTTAGGTTGCGGATTAATCGCCGACTGCGATTACGAACAAATTGGTTTGGATCGTGTTCGCATAAAGCAATGTTTCCGGTCGCGTATACTTTCCAAAACGTCGCGATTTCGTCGCTGGCTTCCTTTGAGACAGTTGCCGATTTGGAAACGTTATCGGTCATAACAGGATCCACACTTGCCCACGTGGAAAACTCGGTGGCATTCACAACCATCTTTACTCGATTCAATTGCCGAAGGGCCTCATAAATTTGGTCAAACGTGATAGTAGTTGGTGTTGAGCCGCTGAATTGAAGGGTCTCAACATAGAGGTTTTCAATGTCCTCGAGGTCGGTGTCTTGTACAAGGCCACCTTCAACGAGAAACTGTCGAAAACGTCCTCGATTTATCCCGATTAGGTATTTATCAGGGTCCGAGCCTTGGACTGCCCGTCGACCGCCTCGATTCGCAACGTGTTTCGACTTCTTCGATGGAGATCTTGTTTCATCTCTCGTCGATACCGTTTTTCCGCGGCTCCTTCCCGACGATGTAGCAGCGTTCGCTTGTTGTTTTTCCTCTGCCAACTTTTGTGCAGAAAGAATCTTACCGATTTCCTCGTCTCGGGAGAGCCTCATGAAAAGTGAACGCAACTGGGTTTTTCGCCACTGAAGCTGTGTGGTAAAAGATTCCATCAAGAGCACCAGAAAAAGGTCCAATGGAAGCTTTCGTTCATCACCAGTTCGACAGTAAAATGGCCCCACACGTTCGATGAGTTCTTGATCTGTAGGAGGAGTCGCCAAGCTGAGCACTAATGAGTTGAGCGATTCCAAAGTTAATGGGCACCCACTATTTTCTGCAACAGCTTGTCTGTATGCGATGCGTGTGCGTTCCACAATACCCGGTTGCTTGTTCTGGGGAGGCTCATTTTCGGGGTGCTGTTCAATGGTTCGGTTGTGTGCTGGCCCGGCTGCGCTGGCAGGTCGGTTGCGACCACGTTTCCGTTTTGGGGATTGCCCCCTCATAGGTGCCTGTGCAGACGTCGGTCTAGCTTTGACAGTGAGCGACGACGTGGTTGCTGTTGCTGTGGTCATCGC
>JAADYI010000868.1:0-11759 GCA_023338185.1 Lagenidium sp. CBS 127285
CCACTTTGCAATTGCCCGCATTCCACCGCGGTAGCATTGCTGTGTCTTGGCCGACACGCATGCATCTCGTACGTCGCTGGCAGTGATATCCACGTGGTCGTTGTCCTGCATCGCTTTCTCTATCTCACTGCGCGGCTGCTGTGCGAAGGTCCAGATTACCAACCAATGAAAGGCAAGTGCTTGTCGTTGGACAGGCCGCCAACGAAAGCGTGTGCCACACGCAATCTTTTTGCTCGCACAGACACGCGCACCCAACACGTGGTTTGCTATTTTGTGTTTCCCACGATTCGGCCGCCATTTGTCCGACCATCCCATACAAACAACTAGTCCCTGACTACGAAAGCGAGATAATTTCCAACATCATCGTGACCATCATGATCCCCAAGCTAACACGTTCATGCAAGGTAGCGCGATGCGAGATTTGCGGATCGTGCCGCCGTTGTGGATGCGATCACGATGGGGCCCCGCCCGACATAAAGAAGGCCCGTGAGCAAGGGCAACATGGTCCACCAAAACGGCCTGTGAAATGGCTGAAGCGGCTTTCTGATACCTACAAGACTGGCGAACTCTTTGAATCTCCTATGGCGACTGAAAAGAGGCAGAAAGGCAAGTATTCCCTCACCATACCGTCTGACCAAGAAAAGTCTGACGAGATCCAACCTCCCACGGACTTATTCAAAGCATTTGGCATTGAAGCTCAACTACCATCTTGGCACGCCCACATCCCCACCATCGATCAGCGTGCGGACCCTGGCTTTTGGAGAAGCCACGACAACGTGAAAATAACTGTGGTGATGAATGCAGTTGGTGCCATCGCAAAAATGGTCTGCTCCACAATATGCGGTGGCCATGAGGATGCAGATCTCGCACTGTGGGAGACGTTTTTACTCACGCTCTACAAAAAAAACGTACCTCAAGAGGCAGTATTCCGTACGATCTTGGAGTGCTACTCTCTTGCAAAGAAGTCGTCGACCGAGATGCGCGGGCTACGAGCGGCTCTGTGTGCGATGAAACATGGATCGGAGTGGAACCGGTTGTTGAAGGCGACCCACTTACAGATTTCCCCGGCAAATTGGAAACCCAAATCATCCAATAACCGTCCATTACCGTTGGATGTGTTTCCTGACGGGATTGTTTTCTCAAGATAATAGCAAATAAAATAGCGATACCTTTGAGATTTTAACAGTGGTACATTTTTCCAATTTGCCGGGGAAAACTGTATCTATGGCAAAGCAATCGTACACAAGAGGACGTCGGGACCTTGAGTGTCTCCTCTCCGGCGCACCGCTGGAACGTGTTGTTCGGAAAGTCCAAAAGTTTGACAGTAAGTCAATCGACTGTGTTGTCTCCACGATACTTCGGCAAGACCACGTGTCGTTTTTGTCTTGGGGCGTGAAGCACATAAATCTAAACGGTCAACACATAACGATACCTGCAATTATGCGTCGCTGCACTCGAGCAGCGATGTACGAGATATACATCCACGAATGTGCGCTCCATCGCCCGTCCAGCGACATCGTCTCCCAAACTACCTTTTATCGCATCGTGTCGGCGATCACATCGGGCGATGGTCGGATGGTGCGATTTGCGACGATTGTGCGAAAGTGTTCTCTTTCTTTGGCCATTTGAAGATTCTTCTCGGAGAAGGTAACAGTCTACCATCTACCTTCGCTCTGATTGATGATTGCATGGAAAAAGTTTAGTTTTTTATGGCTCACCGGTTGCGGGGAGTGAATCAACAAGAGGCGATTTGTTAGGGATGAGAAATCGGTGCTTAAAACATCATCTCTCCAACGAAGCACACATTGTGATAGATTTCAAAATGAAGCTCGAACCTATGTAGTTTAGAGAGAGAACTGTGGACCATTATGGAAAGCGCTGGCACGGTGCCCTGGTTCATTATTATGTCTTCCAAAGCCATGATACCGGTGATGAAGCGGTCGATCAACGGTTGTATGTAGATCACATCTCCAAAACGCCCAAAGAAGGGTGGGGGGTTGTTCGGTGTTGTGTCCAAGAATGATAGCAAACAGGATCGAGAAGCAGCACTATCTATGATAGAGGCAATTCTCATGCGCATCAAGGTGGATCTTCCTCAAATCTCTTCTATTTCGCTGCAGTCAGATAATGCCTCCGCATATCAAAACATGCTCATCCCGATAGTCCTCCCGTATCTGTCTACGGTCCATCATATCCACATAACCCGATTCATTCACACAGAACACAAGATGGAAAGGGTCCTCTTGATGCACACTTTGCTCGGTCCATGCAGCTATTAAAATCGTGGATCATGGAGGGAAACAACTGCATAACACCCACACAAGCTGTCATTGGTCTCAAGCATCGAGGAGGTCTGCCAAACAGTGTTGTGGAGCTAGTTGAACATGACCGCAAGGTATTAAGTGGATTATCTAAGGAGGTTGAGGATATTGAGAAGCAGGTCCGCCAATATATGAGGAGGGCAAATGATGTTCACATATCGAGCCCCAGGGCACTCATATTCCGCATATCGTGATTGTCCAGAATATAACCTCAGCGTGTTCGAGTACTCTGGAATCAAGCCCGTGACCATAAAATAAATCGAAAGACGAATACAGTCAAGTCTTCCGTACAAGGGTCTGGCACGAATACTAGCATCAAACTCAATCATGGCGACGATAATTGTCCAAGCAACGCTGAGGATTTTGATTTGGAGAACGACCCTGCTGAATGTAGTTTCGAAGAACTAGCGATTATTGTGTTACGCGACACGCCGGATGAATTTCACAACATTGTAGAAGATGCTGGGGAAGACGCTCTGGAAAATATTCAGATTCAACCCGCAGGAAAGATACGATCGAACAAATGGGTTCTTAATAAGAACCCATTTGTCCCATAATATGGGCCAGTGACTGGGATCTGCATCGCGACTCACGCACAGATTCGAAGGCGAGCTCATCGCTGGAAAGTGAGATCAAAGGACCAAGTTGACGAGAGCACCGCATGTACAGTGGAGGGGAGTGATGTCGTTTCATATGCGGTGCGGCATGCCATGAATCTGCAAGCAACAGGAGCGATCCAAATCCGAGATCCTCGGGTGTGCCACATACCGACTGAAACGCACCGATCTGCGGAATCCCTACTTGGTACCGTACCATTCAATTGGGCAGCTAGACCCACCAAGGGGGAGATGTATGGAAAGCGATATGCCGCTGAGTTTCGAGATGATATAGAAGAGCTATATCTTCGTGGGGAGCAAACTTCAGCTCTTACAATTGGTCCAGGAGGTATGCTTGAAGCGCTCCGGAGCCGTTATCCACAACGTTTCGATCCGCCTCAGAGAATGAGATCCGACAGGAGATTGCAAAGATTAGAATGAGGAAGAACAATCGGTCGGCAAAAAAAAGGAACACGACACCACTCTGGCCAAAGCTTCCTCCGTCCGTGGGGTGTTGGATCAAGAAACAACAACGTGCTCGCGACTAGAGCTCCACAAATTCTTTGAACAACTCGTCGAAGAATTCCCTGCAATCAAACCACGAGAAGGCCTCAAACAATTCCGCGTTGTTTTTGGAGACGGTGTTCTAAATGATAAACAAGTGAAGAACAAACTGAGTAACACGAAATCCAAGATGAAAACGCTTGACATGGTTACAAAACATTAATGCATTAACACCCCCCACACACACACACACACTGCTTGGGGATGCTCAGACATCACTAAGCACCGCAAGCAGCGGAGATGGTGGGAGGTATCAATGGTCACTTCGACAGATTCTTGTGCTGGCTTCTTTTGAACAGTGAACAGAATCACCGTGTTTGGGCTTACTCTGCGGGATGAACCGTTGCTGCTCTCTCGACCCGAGTGAGAAACAAGCCAAAGTCGCGAAGCCCAATCGCAACTTCCCAGCTCGTCAGGCAGCAGGTCTGTTTCGAGCCCCCGCTAGTGCCTAGACCATTCAACCACGCAACACCACCGCCACCAACCAGCCCACTGACGCACGAGGAGGACGATGTGCGCAACGACAATTGAACGAATGGGATCCCACGACAGTTTCGGACAACGAGATGAGCTTGACACACCACTTGCGTGACGCTGGTCATTGAGGGCCTGTTCGGCTGGTTGCAATGCCGCGCTCCCAGATCCGAGAGACGACGCGGTAATCGACCGAAAACATACGCGCCACCGCACTTATTTCGCCGTGTGCGAGCAAACCCTTGGTGCTTCGTAGCGTCTCCCATATCGCTGTGCGTTCGGTGTTGGTCACTTGGGACCATGCCGGCAACCGATCGGGCATTGCGCGCGCGATGATGCTGTTTTGGGGTGTGTCGGGGAGGGGGGAACGAGAAATGAGCTGCTCCAAGCACTGTCTAAGTCTCCGCGCAACCTCAAGCTCCAATTTAAAAAAATGGCGCGCAACCTGCGTGTCGAGGAGTCAATCATTTTTGAAAGGGATAGGTTTTTTGTGAATATGAACCCATCCATTAAAATCAGAGCGGAGGTACTGTAGTACATTCCAGCCCCATGCACAACGTTCGATCTGGAGCTCATGACCGAGTACGACGTGTTATTTTGAACAAGCACGGCGGAACATGTACGCCCCGCTGCTTGATCTGTCAATCATCGTTTTGTTCGTTTCTCAAAAATTACAAAAGGAACGGTCCTGTCATCCTCTATTTTGCCAAAAAAAACGAGGCGAACAAATTTTTCCAGAAAAGGTCTTCATTTTCCGACTGGAGGCAGTAGTAAAGAGGCCAAGGCCCTCGCATCACCTGAACATTTGGCCCATGGGTCCACCGACGACTTCGAGCCGGCAGGTGAGTTTGCACATTTGAGGAAGGAGCCCTGCTTTGTTATGGTAATTTATATGATGTGCGTAAAATGAGTCTGCACTGGACGAACAATAAATAGGGGGACACTTGTTGGCTTTAGCGAATCCATGCGTGTTGAAGCGCAGCCTGCGGAAGAGTGCCACAACAAGATTAGTTTGCAATCCAAATGCAACGGCTCCATTTCCAGTTCATACCGACGCAGTTAATCGAAATCGGGGATTGAGTACGAGCAGTTCACGAAGGAAGTTTTGTGAGCGTTCACTCACCCCCCTCCAGTATTTCGGGGGAAATGTGAGTCGGTAGGCTGACGCAACTTTTTGACCTGGCTGAAGTTGGGTGACCATTTGAAATGGTAGCTGCGTCGAACCGATGTCAGCCACGATACCACGCTGTACTGCACGGTCACAGTGACGTACCCGCCCGCTTAACATGAGGTAGACAAGCACACCAAAAGCCCACATATCGACTGACGACGAGTATGGACGGTGTACAAGTAGCTCAGGTGCCAGATAGCCCCCCGTACCCAAGAATGAAGTGGCAGTTGAAGACGGCCCCAACACCTTGGAGAAGCCGAAATCAATTATCTTGACCTCTAAGGGAGAATTGAACCGCGCAGGCGATGCAAGGAGCAAGTTTTCGGGCTTGATGTCCCGATGGATGACTCCGTGGCCGTGCATGTAGTGGAGGGCTGAAAGCACCGATCGAGCGACGTAACTGGCGTCAGCTTCGGACAGTCGTCCACGTTCAATGATCGTTTCAAATAGCTCGCCTCCTTCTAAAAGTTCCATCACCTGCAGGGACAACATGACAGTTGAGGAGGATGCTCATGTGGCGATGGTGCTACACTCCACGTACCAGAATTATGTACTTCTCATTTTCGAAAGACTCTTCAAGTTTGGCAATGTTGGGATGGTCAAGTCGTTCGAGAATCTCAATTTCGTGCCGGAGTTGACGTGTGATCCGTTGGCGCTGACTGTGATCATGAGCAAGGCGACGCTTGTTGATAACCTTGCACGCAAACCAGCGCCCATCAATCTGGCGATAACAGCGATAGCACTTCGATGTTGTCCCACTTCCGATCATTTCCTCAAGAGAATAATGCTAAAGGGGTATCGTGCTGTCAGAGCAACGTTGAGAATCGTGCAAAAATCACAATGACGCGTACCGCTGGGAGCAGTTCCTCAAAGCCATGCACAATTGTTGCACGTGGCGATCGCCTGCTCATCGACGCAGTCGAAGTGTAACTGCTGCTTGGAGTCCCCCCAACCGACTCATGCATCGTCGCGACTGACGTCAACACACTGTCGACGAGTTCATCCTCGGTGCCGCTGGACGAACTACAGGTGCTTTCTCGACTCCCCCATCGCTCGCGCTTGTTTTGAGTGGCGACCGATGACGCAGACTCGCCGAGCGTCTTCCTCGTCGAACCCTTGGGCCGCGACGACGATACTGAGGTCGTCGAGGAGGACGAGGAGGAGCCACCGCGTGCAACGCGCGGGGTCGTGACCGGTGTGGGCCGCGATTGATGGTGTCTCGCCATCAGATCCGCGGGAGGGGGAGGCTGCGGCGGGGCCTGGGCAAAGTAGCACGGTGGGGCGGTGGCCCCATGCGTGCCGGGGTGCTGCCGAGGATCGGCGTGCGGAGACTGCCATCGAGGGCGCGACCGGGCAACGGGCTCGTGGGGGGCGCGAGCGCGGGCGTTGGGGATGGGGCGCGTCGGTGGAGCCGGGGCCGCCCTGCCCCACGGCGCCGCGGCCACGTGAGGGGACTCGTCCGTGGGTGGCTCCCAGCAGCTCGCCCCGACAAAGCACTGCTTGACCATCGACGCACCCATGGCGGCGGGCGGGGGAAGCTACTGCGTTCGGGGTACTATCCCGGATATCTCGGGCGGCGGCGGGGGCCGGGGCGTCGGCTCACAGGTGAACACGAAAATATGTGGGCGGCGCGATCGACGAACCACTCGGCTCTTCGTTATTCGGCGTGGGTGTGGGTCAGGCGTTGCGACAGCTGATGGTGTGACAGCACACAGAATGTGAGCAGTGGAGGCCAACGAAGGTTAGTGGGCGTTGTGGATACAGAAACCGAGAGAAACGGGGGGTTAGATGTGTACGTGGTAGCGCGTTTCTGGGTGGGGACATGATGCCGCGATTGGCCAAATTTCCCGTTGGGGTGAAACCGGCCAGAACTGAACCAGTGCCGCCACTGGAAACTCGACTGCGATGGTGCCAAGGCACCCGCCTCCATCGACCTCGAAACGCGCAAGCTACAGCACTGCATCCTGTCGAAACGACATCGGATATTGTACTGAACATGGTGTCGGATCTTTTTCAGGTCGTCGTGTCGTTGCGCTGACTTCTCAAGTCCAGTGTTGCTGATGCGAAGCAGAGATGCAGTTTTCGCAAGACATAATGCGGAACACTATAGTGGCAGTGAGTATAGTGATAAGTGGACCATCAACCACCCCCACCATCCATCGCAAATCTTGCCAAAGCTGCGATTTCCCCACTGATGGGACCGCGGAATCGTTATCTGACCAGTCCATCCACCTACACCCCATCAAGATCAACGACAGCTCATTTTCGCGGTGAGGTCAACCGTCATGTTATGTTTACATCGACTGGTGTGGCACGTGCAACGTGTGCTCGACAAGGGAACTCGACTGGTTGCTAAGATAAACTCGCACTTCTTAGCTAGTACTGCTGATTGCTTGACGGATTTCAGTTATTCACTCATGTATGCATTGGTGGTTGCCGAGGTGCCATTCATTCTTTCCCTCATGTTGCGAATGGCCTTCGGGCAATGGTTTGAGCTCTCAATCCGAGCATACGACTCCTCGCCACATTGCCACTCGGTGCTGTTCACTTGGTCTCCTATTTCTGCTATGGACCCCTCAGTCGCTGGCACAAGTTGTGTAGAATCTACACATTGATGCCACCTGGTTGTGGAGGCAACGTTTGCAACAGCATCGCATACTATTGTTGCAATGCAAGAAGACCTAACTGAGGTTCCCAATCCAAGCAAAATCTGACACTTGCCGAATACTTGGATATAAAAATCCAAGTATTCGGCAAGTGCCAGATTTTGCGGATTTTTAAAAAAATCCAAGTATTCGGCAAGAATAACACCAACACATACCGCGTTCATAACCAATAGAGCGAAAATAGTGTGGGCTACGCTATCGTGGGTGATTGGCTCTGATAAGCTCATGAAACGTTGTTGGTCTCGCCGCTCACCACTGATTGCATTGATTGCAACCAACTTCCTCGACATCATGGGCGGCGCGCAGAAGAAGAAGGCGATCAAATTCATCGCGAAAGGCCACCTGGCCAAGCAAATCAAGCAACGAAATGAGCGCAAGAAGATTAAGGCGTTGAAGGAAAAGCGCAAGGCAAAGTACGAGATCGAGAACGAGGGAAAAACTCGCAAAAAGGAAGCAGTGACCCCCTCAGCGGCGGCGGGCAAGAAGGACGACTCGGATATGCTCAACGATATGGATGTGGATGATTTCTTAAACGGGGAGTTCCTCGACTCGGATGTCGAGTCAGACGCCGAGCGTGATGAAGCAGCGATCGTTGGTGAGAATGGGAAAACTGACGACGCTGCGATGGATGATGATAGCAGCAGCGAAGAAGAGGACGAAGATGCCCTCGATCCGCGGTACATGACCTCGTTCCCTGATTTTGATGGTGATGGTGACGAAGAAGCTTCAAAGGACGATGGCGCTGCCGACGATGAGAATGAGGAGGAAGATACCACTGATGTTCCCCAGGATGACGAAGAGCATGTTGGTCGTATGGTGCTGTCCATGGAGGATCTGATCAAGGCCGAGAAGGATTGCTTTGACAAGCCAAGCGCGAATGGGTTACGTAAGCTGATGAAAATATTCAGCGATGCATGCCGCTCCAGCGACGCAGCTGATGTGAGCAAGCATGGCGAAATCATCTACGATATTCAAAGCAGCGCTGTGTACAATCGTTTGATGCTCAACGTGTTCCGGAAGATACACGGCACGTTTGCTTTGTTTGTTGCTGCTGACGATGACGGTGGAAAGGTCAAAGTGGATGAGCGCAAGTGGAAGAAGCACGCGCTCGTTATCAAGCGATTTTTCAGCTGCGTTTCATACATCCTCACACAAACAACAGGGCAAGATATTCAAGCATTCGTCCTCGGTGAGCTCCACCACTACATTCCCTTCGTTGTGCCATGCCCGAAGACCGCTGGGAAGTTGTTGCGAACGCTTCTGAAGCTCTGGGCAAAATCCTTGAATACGACGGTCTGTATGTTGGCGTTTGTGCGAATTCGGGACCTGGCATTGGCCATGCCATTTCCATTCCTCGAGTTGGCGCTCAAGGGAATTTACATCACCTACATGCGCAACACCAAGTTCACAAACGAGGCAACATTGGCGCATCATGTGTTGCTTGGAAACTGTGTCGTGGAACTCTACGGCATTGACCTCGCAAGCTCATATCAGCACGCGTTTATCTACATCCGTGAACTCGCGATCACGATTCGGAAGACCATTACTTCTCCAAGTCCCGACACATTCAAGGCTGTGTTGAATTGGCAATTTTTCAACCAGCTTCGTGTTTGGAGTGCTGTTATCAGCGCATATCCAGAAGAAAACCAGCTTCGTGCGCTCGTTTATCCGCTATGTCAACTTCTCTTTGCCGTGGTTCGTTTATCTTCAACAATCCGATACGCTCCAATGCGTTTCCAATGCGTGAAGCTGCTCCAGCAAATTGCCTTTGCAACAAACTCATTTGTTCCGACGAGCCCAGTCCTTTTGGAAATTCTCAACATGCAGCCCTTCAGTACGTCGTATCGTGGGAGCAAGTCCAAGCACAGCGCTGGTGGGGACAACACCCGTATCGATCTTGACCTCGACCTCAGTGTTAAACTGTCCAAGTCTCATTTGGGCAATAAGAGGATTCACGATCAGATCATTTCCCGCCTATTCGAGCTTCTCCAGCGCGAGTGCGACGTGTACAAGTTCCACATCGGTTTTCCTGAATTCACAGTACCACTTCTACTTGCTCTTAACAAGTTCGCTTCATCTTGTTTCATCCCACGATGGAATTCACTTGCACGAGGCCTCAGCGACAATTTGAAGAAGCGCGCCGACTGGATCCGTGCCAAGCGAAGTGGACTGGACATTGCGCCGAAGGAAATGGATAAGATGAGCGACTTCCTCAAGATGGAGCGGGAAGCAGCTGTGAAGAAGCTCTTCGCCAGTGACGCTGAGGAACTGCAGAAGAAGATGGAGGCACAAGCGCAGGATGCCAAGGCCCAATACAACTCCGATGACGGCTATGCAGAGGGCGAAGACGACACAGGAAAGTCGAAGTCGTCGAAGAAGAGCCGCAAGCGCAAGCACAAGAAGGCTGCCGACACATCTTCGACGGTCGACGACGCTACGTTCACGAAGGTCAAGAATATGACCCTCACGGAGTTCAAGAAGTCGGTCGCTGCCGTCGATGCCGAGGATGTTGTCGAAGACATCAACTTTTCTGACGAAGAATAAGTATATATTCTTCATGAGATGGTTTGTGCATCTCGTCTGTGCATCGCGACGCCACGCCATGAGCTCGGATTCACAAACGAGATGCTCATGCCATCTCTTTACACATACATAAAACCCTAGTACAGGCTAGTCTTCTTCATGATTCGGAGAAACTCTTCTTCATTGATCTCTCCATCCCCGTCTCGATCGGCTTCGTCGATCATCTCTTGCAGCTCCTCATCCGTCATGTTCTCGCCAAGCTCCTTGGCCACACGCTTGAGGTTGCGAAACGAGATTTTCCCTGTCTCGTCATCATCGAAAAGCCGGAAGGCCTTGAGGATCTCCTCCCGCGAGTCCTTCTCGCTCATCTTGGAGGTCATCATCTCCAGGAATTCGGTGAAATCAATCGTTCCGGATCCGTCCTTGTCAATGTCCGAGATCATTTTCTTGATCTCCTCCTTCTTTGGCTCAAAGCCGAGGGCACGCATGGCGACCTTGAGTTCCTTGGCGTCGATCGTCCCTGACCCATCCGTGTCGAAAAGGTCAAACGCCTCCCGGATCTCCTGCTTTTGTTCTTCCGTCAGCTCAAACTTCTTGTTCTTGCTAGCGTTGCCTTTGCCCTTGGCAGCATTCCGTGACGCGTACGTGGAGGACATGGTGGGATGAATGCAAGCGGGGGGCTGTTCCTCCTCCGTGGCGATTCTCGAACTGGCGTCGAATGCCACACGACCGCTCGACTTGTGCCTCTTCGGCCTCGGCCAAGTGGGTCCTGTCTTTTGTGAGCGATGCCAAGATGACATGCCCCAAAAGCAGATCGCAGGCCCAAAAAATGGGTCGGCTCGGCCCACCGACGTCAAAACTATGGAAGAATCCCTGCCCGACCCATGTGGGTAAACCCGTTTTAGAAACGCTGAGTGATGATTGGACAAAATATTCTTTACCGCGTAACCCCGATTGACCTTGGCCAAACTCCTGTCTGCACGTGATGCATGAACCCCCAACTTGCGACGTAACCCATGATACGTTAACCCGCACACCTTGTAAGGCCGACATTGAATCGATTTGTTCTGTTTGGAAGAGCGCTCCCAGAGTGCGACCAAAACGGGCGGCACGACGGCGACACCACAAGACGATAAGGATGAGCGGCATGAACGTCGGGCGGGAGTCGATCTCCAAGCTCATGACGGAGCTCGTGGACTCGTTCCCGATGGAGTCCGAGGGCCGGGCGTCGATCTCGGATTTTGGCAAGCTGCTTTTCGCCGAGGGCCAGAACAGCGCAGGAGCCGCCCCGGTCAAGTCCGAGCCAACGATCCATGAACACCAACCGCTGAGCGGCGGGAACGGCGCTGCCGACGAGGATGACGATGCGGAGGACGATGACCCCGACGACGATGTCGACGACGATGCGGTGGACGAGTGAGTAGGATTTGCTTGTGTAAGGGGG
>JAADYI010000869.1:0-11753 GCA_023338185.1 Lagenidium sp. CBS 127285
GAGATAGGAGCACAGATCCCCACTGGGCATGAACTCGAACAGCGCCTGGATGTCGGAGCCCGTTCCCGTGGTCCACGAGACGCCGATGAGTCGGACGATATTCGGATGACACAGGGATGCGACGAGCTTGATCTCGGCGACAAAGTTGGTCAGCACTTGCGGATCGGATTGTAGTGGGGCGACGGTCTTAATGACCTGATCCACTCACCTGAGCCATGGCTGCTGAGGCCACGGCTGGGCTGGCAACTGAGAGGACGGTGGGGGGTCGTCCTCGTCGAGGCGCAAGATGCACCTCGAGGGGTCCCCCACGGCAACCCCAGGAGAACCTGGTGGTGCCAACACCGAACTCGAGGTCCTGGTAGCTAGGCATTGTGCAATAAGCAACGAAGGACAAATACAAGAAGGATACCAGGAAGCGCCAGCTTCCCCATCTCGTGTGTTCAAACTAGAACCCACTACACGGATGCGTGGTTCGTCGTCAGGCGCTTGGCCGCGAGTAAGCGGTCTTGAGACGGGTTCATCAATGGTCGTGTGGGGGACTCGTGGGCGACTGACTGATGTTTGTATTGCGCATGATTCGGGCCTCCTGCTTGTCGTGGCTCTTGGTTTGCAGTGGCCGGGTTCTGGTAGACATGACGAGATAGACCAGCGGTTGCCGATCAGTTCAACACCTTGGAGCTGCGTAGGGGGGATGAACAAACTCGCCAGAGTGCTGTCGGCCCACACGGGCTTGTCATCGTTCGTCGCCCACATCCTGGTTGCCTCGTCGTTGTCTGGCGGTGCCTCACTGACTATTGCCTCGTAGTGATCATCGATGGCTGCTAGACCGGTCTCATCGCGAGCCTGACGGCGCTTGGCGACAAGGATCCCAACACACGTGGCGACTAGAACCGCGCCGATTCCTCCGACGGCTGGTCCAAACCATCGCGAAGACGCCCGAGAACCCACGTCGTCGTGGTTTCTTGCTGCCTCGGATGGGGGCGGCGGGGCACGCGATGACGGACTCGGCGTTTTTTTGTTCAAAGTTGCAGCGAGTTCTGATCAGATACGATCACAAGCACCAGGGCGATCGGCAACGCGCCCCCTGCCATCGACAAGTATGAGTCGAGTTCCCTGAGCGTGACACTTTGGATTGACAGCGATGGACCGAGATGTCGTGTCACTACCACTTCGACCATCGTCGTCTCCGGCACTCCCCGTCACCTTGTCACCTTCACGAGAATGATCAACGTGAATGGTGGTGGGCGATGGATCTCGTGAGGCTTGAGGAACCCAGGACGAAAGCGTCATGGATCCGTTCTTTCGGGGGATGGAGTTTCCGTTCGCGGTACGTGGTTTCGAAAAAGTCACTGGCCATGAGGGATTCTTCGTAGCAGCCGTCGAAATACGGGATCAGAGTGTTTTGCTCGACCCAGCCACGCTCTCGAACTGAAACCAAATGACAGCTTGTGCGATCCAGCGGCGACATCACGTGCGTCGCGGCCAACAACCGCGCGGTGTATTCGCACCTCGGTTGAAAGCAGGTCTTCTTGTACGTCTGATTGGGGTGCGATGTAGTCGTGGAGGTCACGGATCGAGAACCCACCGAGGGTCTTGCACAGTTCTTCGGCGCTGCGTTCATTGCGTGGCCACACATCAACTGGTGTTGAATGCGGGCGGGCGCCACATCGACCTGGAATATACAAGCTTC
The DNA here is from genome assembly GCA_023338185.1 of Lagenidium sp. CBS 127285. Classification (NCBI taxonomy): domain Eukaryota; phylum Oomycota; class Peronosporomycetes; order Pythiales; family Pythiaceae; genus Lagenidium; species Lagenidium sp. CBS 127285. The sequence continues at coordinate 1,691 of JAADYI010000869.1, forward strand.
GCGACACGAGAGGCGGCTTGGGTGCTCTCTGCTTGCAAAAGTGATCCAGGGGATTGAGGATCCACTCCTGGACTCGGGCGTGGGTCATCGGGGCAACAAGGTCGCAGTCTGACGGACGTTCCTTTGTCGGATCACGGAGGTTGTCGACGACCGAACCAACACGCGGGGTTGTCGCACGCCGCCCCCAGCGAGCGCTCGTCGAACTTGTCGGGGGAGGAAGAAGTTCGTCCCGGGGGAACGACGACGATCCCTTTGTGGCGCCGGTCACTCGTAAAGAGCCCCGACGTCCGAGCTTCTGATGGACGTCGTCGATCTTGGTCATCAATCATCGCTCGGCCGCCCCGTTTAGTAGCGTCAACATCATCCACATGTGCGCCAGCGAACGTGATGTGGCCCCGAACGAGGGCGATGGCATCGAAACCACCACGCACAATGTGATCAACAAATGCCCCAAAACCGGTCGTCTTCGAGGTGTCCGCTCCAACGAGGCCCTTGATCTCGTCGATGGTCGACGATCTCGTCGATTGCTATATTATCGGAGTCCCAGGCGTCGTGCCGAATGATCACGTTCTCGACGGTCTCGCTCCCATACTCGCGGATCGCCCGCACGGCCGCCGCCACGTCCTCTCGCCGCCGTCTTGTCGTCTCCAAGTTGACCCCGAGGTAGACCTTGAGCCCGTACTTGGCAGCGATCGGCACAATGTCGATGCGGTACAGTAGTAGGTCGCGGCGTCCGTCGAGATGTGCGTGACGTACTGACTCAGAAGCCGAAGATCGTCGTCGATGGCCTCTCGAAGCTTGTCGGCGTCGGGGGTCCCCCCGTAGATGGGGAACGCGAGGTTGTGGCGGGGCGAGTAGCCGACGCCGGAGATGCGCGGTCCATCCGATGTGGGGACCGCTCGACGCGCTGATAGTGCCAGTCCAAAGGGGCCGACCACCACCAGAGCGGTCAGCAAGAGGAACGCGAGACGTTGCGGTGCGGGCTGTTCGAGCATCCGCTTTGTCCGATTCGTTGGAATGCAGCGTGAGAATTCACAACTGGCACCGAAAGGAGCCCCCCTACGAGTTGTCCCCAGTGCCGGGTGGTCCTGAAGACGCGGCGGGTGATGACTCGTTACACGCCCCACGACCAAGGGGCTGCGTGATGAATGCGGCGCCATGGACGCAACGCGACGCTCTCGTGTGCGTGCATGTATCGTCTCGCGGTCATTTGATGACCCTCAGGCACAGGCATGGGCCCCAATCCTGGTGTCGTTTGTGGTGTGGAATAAATTGGGATCGCGGCCGCCCGCGACTGCGATGGTGTCCGCCTTTTTCATTGTGCCGACCGCTCGAGTCATTAGTGACGGCGCTCCGAGCCCCGCGCAGCACGACGATGCACGTCAAAGTCCGCGTCGGTCCCCGGGAGACGTGGATCGCGGGGCTCCCCGAGAGCCTCCGTCATGAGTTTTCCCAGGACGAGCTCGAGCAGATGCAGGAGCAGGTCTCGTACAAGACGCAACCGGCGATGGCGATGGCGATTGCGGCGGCTGACGAGACGGGATGGTCCCTTGGGCACGTGCAGTTTTGCGACTTTGACGAGAGCGGCGACGGGAGCATCGCCGCCGCGGAGCTCGTCGTGCTCATGAAGTCGATGGGCATCGACGCGACGCTCGACGAGGTCGCGCGTTGCTGTTGTCTGGTGTGTTGTGTGTCGTGCATCGTTTCCAACCCCCACCACGTGCCCGGGGTCGCGCAGGTCCAAGGGCTCATCGACAAGGTCGACGACAACCGCTCGGGGGAGCTCGAGTTTCCCGAGTTTGTCCGGGTCCGTGGTGGAAACGTCGCCTGGCGGGCGCATTGTGATGTGGAGTCGTCGCGTGACGCGTATTTACCAGTAGCTCATCAGCGAGTTCCGGCGGGGCAACGGCGACAAGCTCGCGGCGTTCATCCAGTACTCGAAGCTCGCGCTCGCCATCCGCCGGGAGCTCCACGACCTCCAGCGGGCGCCCACGGCGCTCTCCACGGTCCGCGCCGTCCGAGGTGTGTTCGATCCCTCTTCTTCTTGGGTGTCGCATCGCACGCGTGAGACCGACGTCCGCCTTTCGTGTCGCCACCACCACCACAACAACAGAAAATGCCTGGGAATGGCGCGTGGAGACCCGGGGGCCCCCAGCGACGCCCTACGACGGCGGCCACTTTGTCTTCCGCATCGAGTGCGTCGTATCTTCTCGTTTTCTTCGTGTTGATGATCTTTCCTCACTGCCTGGAGGACTTGCGCCAACCCTTCAAACAAACGCTCGGCGGATCCCGTGCGCCATTTAGATTCGGCCGCGAGTACCCGTACGCGGCCCCGACGGTGCTCTGCCTCACGCGCATCTACCACCCGAACTTTGTCCCCGTGCGTCTCGTCCGGGAGCAGTGGAGCTGCGTTCGTATTCGGTGCCTGCCTCACGGTATTGACTCGTACTGCTTAGCTCCTCAATGGGACCATGACGATCGCGGGCTTTCTGGACGCGTGGGCCCCCGAGGGCGGGCGCATGCGGGGGCTCCTTGAGCGCCTCGAGCGGCTCCTCGCCGAGCCGGACGTTGATCTCCTGAACGCGTTTTACGACGACACGATGCGCCAACTCGGCAACCTCGCAGCGGAGGACGACGACAACAACGACGACGACGACGACGACGGCGACGAGAACAGCGACCACCAGCGCCGCCACCGCCAGTCACAGCGATCGCCCCAGCGTCGTCGTCTCCGCCACCCCCGGGAGCTCACGCTCGAGTGCATTGACCTGTTCGTCACGGACCCCGAGGGCTTTGCTGCCCGGGCCATGGAGATGACTCGACGATGCGCTGCGTTGGAGAATAGGGGCGAATGAACTAGCTTAGCTCCTAATATCTTCATATTTGAAGATCCGTTGTCGTAATCCAACCCACAAAAGGTGTCGTATCCACCTACTGTATTAACGTATATCCGAAGTAACCCCCCAACAATGACAGCGTAACCCTTCACCAAACGGCAACTTGCACTTGTGGAATCCCCATTGCGCACTCTCGACCGCCGCCGGCCGTCCGTCCGTCGCTGCGCTCGCGCTCACGCGCTGCTGCTCACGCGCTGCTGTGGCATTTGCGCCAGCGCCCGCCGCCCGCCGCCCTCGGCCGACAGCGACAACGACCTCGCACAACCGCCACGCCGTCGGACCTGCGAACCGGGACGACGGATGACGATGCGCCGCGGCTCACGGAACAAGCGCACGAGCGCGACGCGCCACCCCGGGGAGCGCCCGGCGCTGTCGCTCATGGTCCATGGCCCCGAGTTCGGCTCGGGGGAGGAACTCGTCTTGAACCCCGAGTGCTTCCCCGACGTCAAGGTGCGACGACTGCGGCGGCTGCACACCATTGCTGCCAACATCCTGCGCGGGTCGTGCTCATTCCCATTGTGCCGCTGTGTAGCTCGGGGACCTGCTCGAGATCAACCAGCCGGATCGGGAGCACCCGCGATTGATCCTCCAGGTGACGTCCCTGGCGCCCGTGCGGGGCAAGCTCCAGGTGCGCGTCGTCCTGTGTTGTAGCTGTTGTAGAGAAGGCGACTCGGGTCTCAACGCGGTCATCGCCCCCATTACTTGCTGCAGATCAGCGTGCTCAAGGACATTGCCGCGCAGTTTGGCCTCGATGCCTTTTACGACGTCGTCGCCCAGAAGATCGACCCCCGGGACGTGACACTGGACTACATCGAGCTCACGTTCAAGGACCAGTTCCTCTCCCGGGCCGATATCTGGCGCTTCAAGGTCGCCATGTACACAAAGTGCGTGTACGTGGGCAAGACCATCGAGTGCCTCGGCGTGCGCGCGCAGGTCGAGGGCCTCGTCGGGAGCAACCAGAGCGTCCTCTGCGGCGTGATCGGCGCCGACACGAAGATGATCGTCCGCTCGAGGTCGAGTCGGGTCTTTTGGCTCGTGCAGATGAGCACCGAGATGTGGGAGTTCGCCGCCGATGGGGAGCTCTACTATGAGAAGCTCCTCAACACGCTCCTCCACGGGTTGATCGCCAAGTGGGGCGAGTGCTCCGTGAGCCATTCCGTCACGATCATCGCGTTCTCCAGGAGCTATTACGACAAGGATCAATTCCCCAGTGAGTACGACCCAGCCACGTCACCATTCAACGAACCCACGCGGCAGGGCTTTGGACCAGGCTGCGCATCGGCTCAGTGTGCGAGTGGATATGGACCAACGGTCCACGTGGATCCCCGGACTGGCCAGTACTTCGAGGATTTCTACAAGGTGCTGGTGATGAACTACACTGGCCCGGACTGGAATCACCTGTTGACTCTCTTGAAGAATGAATTCGCGCATTATCACGAAACCCATCGGTGGAGGACACCCGAGGAATTTATTCGTGCGGATTACAAGTTGGTGCGCACTGCGGGCACAGGAAATGAGTTATCAGGTACCGACCAGCGTCATTCTGAAGCAGACGTTTACGTACAGTGGAATCGGCTTCCGTATGGAGTCCCTTCCCGGGCTGTTGATGGAAACATCCTTGAAGCGATTAACGTCACGCTCAATATTCTGGACAAGCACTACATGGATCGTGACTTGAATCGTACCGGTCAAAGCATTCTCATGCTAACTGCGGGATGTGGTGTGTTCAATGTGGACTCGAAATTATCCCAAATTACAAAGCAACGAATGATGGACAACGGCGTTGGAATGGATCTCATCTCAGTTGCCACGCCACCGCTGCACGTGGTGCCTCTCTTCATTGCTCACAACTACTCGCAGAGTGCTGCGACAGACGAAACGTCCGCAATTGAGAATGAGTCCGCACTTCGTAAACGATTTTCTGCTGGATCGATGCGGTCGCCCAACACGTTGTTGCTGACTCCAACTGAGGAGTCTCTCACACGAGACATGTCCACTTCGACGTCACGGAGCTCTTCATATCTAATTCCTCATTGGGTAAACGTCACATTTCTCGACTTCGATTGCAGGTGTTCCCCAGAAATCACTCGGCACTTGTCCCCTTCAACTCCATTGTTCACGCGCCATTCGAACAATAATCGACTACTTTCGCATCGAATGAACACTTGTGACTGTCAGGTGAAGCTGAACCAGCGTTTTCTACCGCTACCACCGTTTCGAATGTTCGACTTCACAGCCCCAACTGAACGACAATCATTTCCAGTGGCATTACGAAGCACAATCAACAGGAGCGGAAATCTGAACCGAGCTCCACTTGTCGAGAGTCCGGTGGGTTCCGAGTCCGAATTTCTCCACGAGAATAAACAGGATAATTCGCACCATATGACCAGTTTTGAGCGGCGTAGACTGTCGGATTTCAGTGATATTTGTAGTTCGACATCATCAGCCAAGTGCCTTGGGCCTCTGCAACTCTGTAAATCACCCGACGTCGAACTCTTTGTATCGCCGCATTTGAAAGCTCTTGCTCCTCATGTACCATCCAGCATCATCACACGTGAAGCGCTTCAAGAATATGATGCAGAAGTGTTCACGATTCCTTCGAAGAAGGGAGACGAGTCTGGGAGCCCGAAAATGCGACGCGTTTTCTCCAGTGCAATCTTTTCGCCTGAGGCATGCGGAGCAGACTTTTCAAGTGCAACCTTCACCGGGGACTCGCTGAATCTCGAGTTGGCGAAATCATTGCCAAAGTCACGTTGGAAGTCTGTGAGTACGCACGGTGGGTTTGGAGCGTTTGGCGAGACGTCTAGCATTGTCAATTCTATCCTTTCTCCGCGAAATAACTTTTCGCACCCAAGTGGTATCGTCAAGCGAGGGTCAGCCTCACGATCTCTAATCACAGACGATTCCAAGGAATCACCACGGCAGACTACTCGCTCCCATACACTTCACTCCAGCCCTATCAGGGTCCCACCGTCGCCGCCGGAACTGAGTAGTCCTGACCGTCGTAACGGGAGGGATATCAACAAAAATCCGTCACCAATCAAATCCAACTACAATCAGCTCGCGTCCCCCGAGCTCACATCAAAACAATCACAAAACATGAAGTCACCTCTTGGAAAGTCCGTCGATTCGTCTAAGACTCACATGGTAAGTCGCGTTGCACAGCAGCAGGCAGACACAAGAAACGGTCTCCCACCAATAACTCCGCCTTTGCGACCGCGCGCAACGACAAGCAATGATGGAACGTCATATTCAGAGGCAAGCCACACCCCACCGATGAAATCGAATCAAGCAATGAGGTCCCCATCTTTTGCATGCCGCTCGCCCCAACAACTAAGACTACTTGGAGCGCCATCACCTGTCGAGCTCAATGCCTCGTACCACAAGCATTTTCTCACTGGGAATGGGATGCAGCCGTCCAAGCGAAATTATTCTGAGGGAAACAACGCAGGGTCATTCCAGAACAGTTTCCCTCATAACCAAATTTCAGCGTTTCCCAGCTCTCATGATCTAGTATCATCGAGCGAGGTCAATCCGTTCAGATACTCCAATGAGACTGTGGAATCGGCAACTGCAAAGTTGACTAGTGATCGCCGTCGATGGAGTCACCTCTTCCCCGCAGTACTAAACTCACATGAATCAGCTGCGAGTATGGGCGATTTATCAACGGACGACTTCAAACAGATGTACCTCGGACCCAACTGGAAATCGCTTACATCACCAGCAGTTCTTCCCCTCACCACCGATTTCTATCCAACTCCCAAGGATCTTTACACCAATTACACCGAGTCCTTCTACACTCTTACTCTTCCAGCTGTCGAGCTAGAAATGTTTCCGAAGTACAAGGATCATGATGAGCTGCTCATCGAAATGATCTGCCAGCGCCTCGCAAGTGATTTCCAGCTCGTCGCAACTGATGCAGGAACGGATGTTGACGTCTCGCGCCATCGAGTTCCGGCTGGTACAAGCAATCGCGGGCCAAGTGGGGAATCACATGACTCGAGGAGTAACATCACAACGTACCATCTTAGCATGGGACACAGGATTCACCAAATCATCTACGATGCTGAGCTCCAGACGATTGAGGTGAAACGATACTTTGAGCGTGCATCCCAGAGTCAACACAATGAGCCAACTGTTTACACGTACTCCTTGTGGGTCGACATGACGCAGAGCTTTCAACCGCTCCAGCAAAATTTTTACAGGTATCCGATGCCAGAAGGAAATTGGAACTCGTTGGACCACCTTCTGTGTGGATATCACGACGAAATGACGGATATGATCAAGTGTCGGCGGATTCGGTTTGCCATTCTACCTCCAGCTTCCAATCAACCCGCTAGATCTCGCCACGAGTATATCAGTCGTTTTATGAAGTTTGTTGAATTTCTCCAATCTCGTACGGTCAGTGAAGGCGGGGTGCGCCAAAACATCACCGTGAGAGACGACTCTGAATCGAGTGATCAGCTACCTCTGAATGTGTATTCATCACTGACCGGATACAAGATTTGCTGCAGTTCAACCGCTTCGTACGCAAGACTGAAGGCCGGAGACACGAGAAACGAGTGGCTGATGGTGCACATGGAAGACTCGATTCGTGCAGATAGGAACTATCATTTCGACATCCGGTGGCTTGCTTGCAGCGGCATAATTGTGGATGATTTTGTGGCTACACTCCGGCGAAAGGCAAAGCAGGCTGGTGTCGAACTGCGGCGAATTCCCGAATATTCCTGTATTTCTTTTTTACAGATTCATCCTCTGATTGCCCCGATCTATTTACCCATGTCAAACTGCGCCACTCACGGTGGAGAGCATAACAAGTCGATTATCTCCGTGCTCGTCAATCGACTCGATTTCGTCTTGGATGACGAGCGAGTTGCAGACACGAATGGCATTGGTTATGGGCTTGGGCTGGGAAAAGAATACATCCAGCCACCTGTCACGGGAGTGGCGAGTGGCCAGCGGCCATTTGTGCGTCGCTTCTCGACTCGGTCAGCGAATGATGCCAGGCAGGCGGAGCGACGTCGCACCCGAGGTTACAAGCAGCTGATGCACCGAACAGCACCAGTGTTTCTGCGTCTCATTCAAACTGGCATAGTCTGGATCCCAGGGTACGACTACGATCAATTGAGCACCCCGCAATCCGTTCGCGAACTGTTTCTCGAGGTCTGCGGGCTCATTCACACCAACTCGGCTGTCCAAGACATGGTCGCGACTTGTTGTGGCAGTGAAGCAGCGTGAGGTGGGGGGTGGAGTGGGGCGATGCGAAAGAAACAAGGAAAAGACTACTGAAGTAAAAGTACACGTGAGGAGGAAAGGATGTTCATGATAAGACCCGTTTGCATTTATGATACAATGGTGTGATTCTTCAAAAGCTACAATACTAAACTTCACCGCGCGAGGCTACGTATACTGGAAGAGGGAATCCGAGTCGGCGTACTTGGGCGAGAAGACCTGGTTGGCTTTCCGCCCGGGGACGAAGAGCGCCTCGATGTCCTCGAGGAGGATCCCCTTGGTCTCGGGGCAGAGGTAGTAGACAAAGAGCCCCGAGAGCGTGCACGTGACGGCGAAGAGGAAGAAGACGCCGTTGATGTTGAGGTGGGGGAAGAGCTTGACGACCCAGGTCATGCACGCGCCCATGACCCAGTTGGCCATGGTCGAGAGCGACACGGCCTTGGCCCGGACGTTGAGGGGGAAGATCTCGGGTGGGTAGATCCAGCACACGGGCCCCCACGAGATGGCAAAGTTGAAGATGAAGAAGGCCGTGCCGATGACGATGATGTACCCCGAGGTCTTGCCGCAGCCCGAGTTTTCAGTGTTGCCATCGCATCCGGCGGTGAAGGTGATCCCCGCGAGGAGGTGACCGGCGATCATCCCGACGGCCCCGACGAGGAGGAGCTGCCGGCGGCCGTACGTGTCGACCCAGCGCATCGCGGGGATCGTCGAGACAAAGTTGACCATGGAGAGGAGGAAGATGGAGATGAGCCCATCGCCGGCGACGTCCTTGAAGATCATCCCCCCGTACGTGAACATGGGGTTGATCCCCGTGGCCTGCTGGAGGACCTGGAGGAACATGGCGATGAGCACCCGCCGGAAGATGGTCGGCCCGAGGAGGTCCCGCCAGTGGCCCTCCTCGCCCTCCTCGGCGATCTGCTGCCCGATGGCCCGGAGCTCGCGGCCGATGTTGTCGGTCTGGCGGAGCCGGCGGAGCACCGCGGCCGCGGCGCCCTTGCCCTTTTGCACATAGATCCACCGGGGGCTCTCGGGGACGAAGAAGATCCCGAGCATGACGATCAGCGGGGCGCCCATGGCCACGGCGTTGGTGATCCGCCAGCCACGGACGTGGTCCTCGACGAGGAGGTTGACGATGTTGGACAGGAGGAGCCCCGTGACGATGGTCATCTGCATGAACCCCGAGAGGAAGCCCCGGAGTTCCTTGGGGGCGACCTCGGCGCCAAAGATCGGGAGCGAGAACGACGAGTTGCCGACGCCCATGCCCTGGATCACGCGGGCCATGAGCAGGAGCCGGTGCTCCCCGGGGGCATTGAAGCAGACCCACGTCGTGCCGATGCAGAAGAGCACCCCGGCGTTGAAGATGGTGATCCGGCGGCCAAACTTGTCGGCGACAAAGCCCCCGAGGAGGGCCCCGAGGATGCAGCCGAGGTTGTAGGTCATGTTGTAGAGGAGCGTGAAGCTGAGCCAGGCCCCGGGGAGCTCCGAGCTCTTGGCCGTGCACTCCTTCTCGGTGAAATCATGCCAGTCGAGGCAGTAGTCGGCGATGAACGACTTCATCACGAGCACGCCCCCGGTGACCCCCTGGTCGTAGCCAAAGAAGAGCCCCCCCAAGGAGGCAAAGAGGCAGACGATGATCGCGTACGTGCGCGTGCCCTCGGTCGGGGCGTCGTCCAAGGCCACGACGCCCGGGCGACGCCGGGGGACCGACGAGGACGCCGGCGGCAACGTCGACGGCGCCGCCGCCATGGGCCGCGTCGAGCTCATTAATGTTGTCGTTGTTGTGTGAGTGTGTGTGGAAGGTGACCAGAAAAACTGGGCAGTTGAGGTGGTGGCCTAGGGGTGGTGTGGGCCACACGAGGATGGGCGACGTTCCTCAAAGGATGGTGCCAAGTGAGCATTGGATTTGGTCCGACGGAACGGGTCATCCCTCCCGC
>JAADYI010000870.1:0-11740 GCA_023338185.1 Lagenidium sp. CBS 127285
CACGACGCACTATAAACGCGGCCCTCCTGCGTGCAGGTGGGTTGGCGAGTACGTCGAGCAGCACAAGCTCAGGAGTGGGGGTGCTTTGTCGGATTACTTGGACACACTGGGTGCTGTCGACACGATCCTGGCTGTGCCGCACAACGCACTATAAACGCACCTTCAGGTGATGGTTGATTTCATCAAATTCTTTCCCGGATTGGTCATAACACACGCTGCAGACATTGCAGCGGCCTATGGACAACTCCACATACTGGATTGGCTGTACGAGCATCATCAACAAGTCTGTTGGACTGATGGTGTGCTGTCATCAGCCATACTTGGAGGCCACACCCGCGTTGTCCAATTGCTTTGTGGCAGGTATGGAATGGCATTTCCATCACACCAACTTGAGCTGGCTGTATATCGCAAATACACCACCATGGCTGAGTGGATGTGGGTTGTTGTTGCACAACAAGGCGATTCTCGGGCGATGGAGGCTGCGCTTGCGGAAGCGGAGTATCCACTTGCGAAGATGTTGTGGAGACTTGCTTCTCCCAAAATAAGAATTTCGATTGATAAAGCTGCGAAGCGCGGGGATATAAGGTTTGTGAAATGGGCTACTGAGCTTGGTCTCGCTGTGGCGACGACGGATGCGATGGATGGAGCGGCCGCGAACGGTCATCTTGACGTCTTTACGTTGCTTGGCAGAACTCGAAGTGAAGGATACACTATCGCGGCTGTGAATAGTGCTGCTCTCGGTGGTCACCTGTGCATACTTGCGTGGATTTTCGCCGATGCTTCGGTAGTCGTCACGGGTGAAGCGCTTTTCAATGCTGCAATTGGAGGTCATGAGGAAGTGCTCGATTGGTTGGACAAGCGCAGAGACACTACCTCATCATATCCTCTTGATACTTTTGATCGCGCGTGTGGCTATGGTCGGCTTGAAATAGTCAAATGGATGTCAGCGGTGGGCGTTGGTCACACAACCCATCGAGCCATTGATTTTGCTGCTTCCAATGGTCACATTGGCGTCGTGAGGTGGCTCACTGAACACCGATCCGAAGGTTGTTCAACCGATGCGATGGATTTGGCGGCCGCAAATGGACACGATGAAATCGTTAAGTGGCTGGCTGAGCATCGCCCCGAAGGATGCACGACGGCCGCAATTGACGGAGCTGCACGATCTGGAAATCTCGACATCATCAAGTATCTTTACTCGCATGGTGCTGGATGTACCGACCTTGCGATCGACAATGCTGCTCTGTCGGGTTCGGTTGCAACTATTGCGTGGATCAAGGATACCTTCTCTGTGGATGGTACCGTTCAAGCAATTAATACAGCTATTGGGAGAGGGAATGTGGAGCTAGTTGAGTGGTTTCGTGTGAACAGTCAAGTCGGATGTACTGCAGCCGGAATGGACAGTGCTGTGATTAATGATCAATTCGAGATGATAGAATATCTCCGTCTCAAGGGTATTGATAAATGCACACACCAAGCCTTTACGCATGCAGTTCGCAATGGAAATCTTTACATGGCAAGCTGGATAGCTCATCACAAACCAGATCGATGTGCATTCAGGGAAATGACTCCATACTTGAAGCGGAACGGGTGGACTCAATCAATCCTTCAAGCTGGCTTCGGGTGTTGTCAAAGTTCAGATTCATTTCCGGGATAGGTGGAGTCTCTGGTGTTCCTTTTGGTCCCATCAGATTTGCCCCGATTTGGCCGACGCGTCCGGCGCCGAGGGGATGACAGTGACAACGCCAGTTGGGGGAAAACGTCATGATTGTCTACATCCATTTGTTGTGGAGTAATAGTGGACCAATAGCGAAAATGTTTGTTCAATTTCAATTGGATTTAATAATCATCAACCGACTTACCTGTTATAAACTGCCATCCGGTTTTGTTCTTACCATATATTGTCCGTTCCGTTCACAACAGCAACACAATAGGATCGCCAAGAACTGGCAAGACGTGCTCTCTATCGCCTCACCTCCCTCATATTGCCGCTCGAGTCGCACGCTCAGACGTCGATGACCAGCGCCTATTAATGCCCAGGAGGGTGTGAACCCTTATACCATCAAAGGTAAACCACACCGCCGGTTGAGGGCACTTTGGGGCTTGGTTTAATCCCATTCTACAACAGAGTCACGATGAATGAAAGCAACTCAGACATTCAGCAACTACGAAATGCTCTGGTTCAGTGGAATGGCCTCGCGGGGCGCGAGGCAAAGAAAAATCCGCGGCAGCGGGTCGGCACGGTGATGAACGGGTCGAAGCTTCTAGTTCCATTCCCAAAATCGATCAGACCTACACCGAGGTTCAGGTTCTCTGCAATCGACGTCCCGGCCATAGGGAATTGTCTTTATCATGCTGTTTGGCAGTCGGCGCAGCGTGAAGGCGTATTGAACCCGTTTGGATTACGAGCAACGGCTCACGTCTACACGTTGAGGGTTATGGTGGCTGAAAGAGTTGCGAAACTCATGATGGAAGGTGCTCTTACAGACACGCGTACATGGAAAAAAGTCGGTTCATACGTTGCCCAGCCTGATCAGTACCTTGAGTACTCAGGCTACATACCTTTGATGGCAATGGCGTCCTTGTTGCGCAGAACCATTGTTGTCATTGCAGCAGATGGAGTCAGCGACATCAACCCAATCAACTTTGGTTCACTTCCCGGATTCGAAGAGTCAGGTCCTCCAATTGCAATTTATCATTGTCAAGCAGCCGACCCCACTGCAAGCGTCGATTTTTCATCTCGAAATCATTACTGTGCAGTTATCTACGAAGCACCAAACGGTGTCATCTTGCGTGAAATTGTCGACAGTGGCCGGAATGGTAACATTGCAGAGCTTTTGGATCTGGATACTGAAATCATTGCCGGCAATACACATCAAGTCGAGACCATACCACATAATGCTGATGAAAGTGACGGCAACTATCCACACCAACAAAGAAGGAAGCGGTCGCATTCAAGTCATGATGGTACGAAAAAGCCTGTCCCTTCAGTGACGCCCATGTGCTCCGATCAACAAAGACATGGTGGCGATATCGACAAGGAAATTTTACGAAGTCTATCCGCTCGCGCACTCACACTGCAGCACATCACAGAACAAGAACTACGCGCTCTTGCTGCAGGACAAACGTTCACAACATGTCCGCGATTGGCACTACTTTTCTTCCACTGTTGCGCAAATAATCCAGACGCATACGTATTCAACAACGAAAGTCTTCTGGTATCTGGAAGCTCTGCAACCCAATCGCGTTTGTCTAACGCTCTCGAAAGACCCCTTGATGCAACTGGAGTTGCTCAAGTTCAAGCCAGAGCAAACCAAACATCGAGCGCTCGAACTACCATTCTTGCGTGTGCATCGTGTTGCGAGATTCAGATGTATCACGGCATTCACAGTCATAAAGTCCGAGTGTGCGATCTCGATGATGCATTCAAGTTAAATCAGTCAGAGATACTTGCATACATGAGTATACCGGAATCGGTCCGTCAAGACCATGTTCAAGTTCTTTTGGTTGGAACGGAGCTCTATCACCTAAATCCAGACCTTGTCACTGATACTGAGAATATAATTCTCTGCGAACCATGCCCAAGCAATCCTCGAGCAGTGAAGTATAGCATCGCATCGGGCCATGATTATGGGCGGCTCTCTGATTTACCGCAACTAAACGAAGTCTCGGCAGCTTGTATCGCACCCTTACGCTGTTTCGGCATTGAAATATCTCTGACTGGAAAACATTCTAAAGGACATTCGATTTGTTTTTCATCTGATGGCCCAGTTAAATGCTCTAAGGTGCTGCCGTCCCTTTCCCCAGAAGACGTGCCACGTGTGACATTTATTGGTGATCGCGATCAATGGCGATTGAAGAAGAAGAAATTCGGAAAATTGTACAACCTCTCCGTTGATGAAGTCTACAAATGGCTCAGAGTCTTGCAACACACGCATTCAGGGTTCAAGCAAAACGGCATAGTGGTTGATGAATCAATGAGTTCTCAGAACAACCTTGAGATGCTGCGTGTGCTAGTTGAGAACAGTGTGATTTTTCATGATGATGTACATGATACTGCGACTGGTATCGACGATACCACCCATGCAGACGATAGTAACGACGAAGCTGAGGTTGTCATGACGCAGGCTGCAGTTTTGAAGCCGCCATCTGAAGACACTGGGCGCTCTTCATCGTCAATTCTAATCGACACACTTCTTGAACTGGTTGGAGATGCAACCTCACCTACGAAGCACACATCAGCTTTGAAATCAAAGTGTCCTTCGATTATTCCGATTTCCCGTGAGGAACAACCATTTGTGGAATGGACCAACAACGGCAGGATGATAGCGTTTGCTTTCCCTCAACTGTTTCTTCTCGGTGGTGACAATTTGCCGACAGGAACGTGGCCAAGTGATCTAGTCAATCATCTCCTGCGTTATTATGATGGTCGCTTTGAAAAAGACACCAAATTCATTGCACTTCTTTTCAACCAGCTACAACGCCATACGGCAATTCAGCGAGCCGCAAAAGTTGGTGTCTCGAACACAGAGTCTCTGCAACGGTTTGGAGCCCTTGTCAATTCAGAACGATTTCGCAACCGCCTGGTCGACGCCAAGAATCATCCAGAAACTCGATCCACCAAAAGACTGAATGCTGCACTACTTCGCGTGTTATCGCTTGTTGGTGGCACCGTGCCATTCTCCCCTTTTGAGCGCGCAAGTGCACGACCGAAAATCACTGCGCTGCGCTATAGATATGGAGTTCCACAGCATTGGATAACCATTGCACCTCCAGAGCATGATGATCTCATTCTACATCGGATAGCAGCCATTCGTAAACTCAAGTCCTGGAACGTTGTCAACGACATTTTCAGTCAACCAACTTGCACGTTTGGGGACCTCCCCGACAACTTAAGTTCAAGTGCTCATGACCGCCTTTCAATATCAAATCAATATCCAGCGCTTTCAGCTCAGGTTTTCCAACGAAGGTTGCGAATGATCTTTGACGACATCATTTGCAGCCGTTCCAGTGCGAATATCCGCGTTAGTTGCCATTTTGCTGAACGATTGCAAGGGGTATTCGGAAAAGTTGCTGCACATTCCTATGTTGTTGAGCCGCAGAAAGACGGACGGCTGCATGCTCACGCACTACTATACGGATCAACATATACTCCAGAGCTACTGACAAGAATATCATGCTGTCTTCAACTACAGAAACAGGCGGCGCAATGGCTAGATTCGGTATCATCCACTAGCTTGCACGAAGACGTTCATCAATGGAGGACTCAAGTGCAAATAGACATGGGGAAACTTCCACGTGCATTCGAAATGGAGCTTCCAGATGCAGGAAAAGACTTGTCTGACTTCTATCGGTGTGCGGAAAAACGAATTGCGACAACAAATGTCCATGTTCACAGTTCTACTTGTTTCAAAACTGGGCGAGGTAAATATATGTGTCGGCTGGCCAGACCAGCAGGTGTTCATGAAGGGCGAACTTGTCCAATACTCATAACAAGAGACGTGGCAAGCGATTTCGCGCATGGTAAACGCCCCAAATTCACTGTGTGGCCCGTTGATCACCACATTGGCAATGCAATCGACCGCGGGTACGATTATCAGTCCGGAAAACTTTTCCGGATGATCTTTCCGGGTCCGATAGTTTGGGAATTGCACCGCTCGGAAGCCAACAAATACATCGTTGAAACAAATCGAACATTAGCAGCACTCAGTCAAGCCCATACGAACGCATGCATAATTAATGGTGAAGACGCGGGAGACATTGTCGAACAATATCAACAAAACTATATGACCAAGGATAGTCAGTGCTTGCAAGGTGGTATTTCTGTGCTGATCTCTGCAATTGATCACATAAACAAGTATCCATCTCGAGCCGACGATCGCGACACAGACGTCCGTCGAGGTAAATACGCGGCGTCTCGAACGGTGAATGCGTTTTGTGGAGCATATGAATGGTCCCATTCAGTCTTGACACACGCTATCGCAGGATTTCGATCATTCACTTCAAGCGATTCCTTTTGGTACATCTACCCTCATCACTTAGTCTCAATTGCACTCAAAGGCTCAATTAAAACATCAACACGTATTGGTAACAACGACGTATGCGATGTTGAAGTGGAACTCGAAGAGCTCGTTGCTACTTGCAACAATGACAATCATCACAAACACTCGTACACAGAAAAGGGGCATGGTGGTGGAACACGTGCGTATCGAGTCGCTGATGGTGTAATATTTGTCTCTCAAGCAGAATCCTATATTCATCGAGGACAGCACTTCAAAGACTACTCGCCTCTGGAATTTGAATGCATCGTCGACATACTTCCCATCAATTCCACTCCCAAGCCCAGCCGAGGTCGCCATCGAAGGGAATCCTTTCCGCTGGCAGCTTCTCACCCGCTACACAACTATTATCATGGCGTTATAAGGGCCAAGCAGCATACACCAATATTCGCGGGCCCTCCTCCACCGTCATGGAAACCAGCAAGCAAGAAAGATAGACTTGCAACGTCTCGTTACATCTTGGCTACATTCACGAACTGGGAACCGAACAGATTCCCTTTTTCATTCAATGATGATGGACTAGTACAACTTTGTGCTACGTGGGACAACATTGATGCACCCCTTGTCAACCGGCAGCGGTATCGCTTCATCCGAAACGTCCTCAAACGAGGTCACAGGACCACTGCACATGAACAGATTCTTACAGACTGGCGCAATCGAAACGCTGATATCTGGAAAGAAATGAGTTTTAAACCACCGGATTCATTAACGCCTCGACAGCCACAAACCATTCATGACAACGAGAAATCAGGTTTGCTTGGCGACAATGTTGATCTTTATGACCTTACACAGTCAATTATTTCAGGGTCAGCACATAAACGAAGCGGATTTCGAGCGCTTCGCCAACGTCTTGAAAATGTGATGGATCCAGGTTCCCAAGCAGGCCAAGATACGCAAAGAATCAACGTGTACAGTCCAGACGTCACTCATCATGGGTTATTTGCGTCGCACCACAGCGACAATAGACGATTAAGTGATATAGCGTCACGTCTGGCAGCTCAAATACAACACGAAGATGAAAATGTGGACAAAGAGCACATTGGAAATCCAGGAATTCGTGGTTCTCCCTCTTACGGTAAATCTTCCTCCTCATTCGACCTCTTGTCATCCCAGCAACAAGAAATTTGGAAACGAGTGATATCAAGCTTTGGAATCGACGGCTCAATTGGTACCCAAACACTCACAATTTTACATGGAGGAGGAGGTACTGGGAAGTCTCACGTTGTCCGTGTCATCACGGAAGAGATCTTGCGACGCGGATATGAGGTTGTCAGCACCTGCACAACTGGGGCAGGTGCTTGTCAGCTTATCAAAGGGTTGACATTCCATTCCGCACTCAAAATTCGACAAAAACTCACAGCAAACACAATTGAGCATCTAAAGCAACGATTCACAAGAAAAGTGAAACTTGTCGTGATCGACGAAGTATCCATGCTGAGTCCGAATCTTCTTTTGGAATTGAATGAACGCCTCCAAAGGGTGTACGGCAACGGAGAAGTATTTGGCGGCATTTCGATATTATTGGTACGGATCAGCTCAATTTCCCCCCAATACGTTCAATTAACTGGGCTATTTGGATTAGGTTGGTGATTTTTTTCAGTTGCAGGTGATCAAAAGCGTGAGTCTCTGTAAAATGATGTACCAGAAGACATATTCCAGTGCTCAAATTCTACTGAAGAAGTTTAAAGTGTTTTTTCTCACTCTACAGCAACGTGCTAATGAGTGTAGTCAGCAACAAGCGTATTTGCAGCAAATGCGAATGCTTCCTGAGGCTTACCCAACTCACACTACATGGACGAATGACGAACAACATGCTTATAAACCTCTTTCAGGGGAGTTGCTTGTTCATTTTACTCAACAACTTACACATCTGGACGTCTTACAAGATGCTATGTGGTGCGAAAGATCTGTCATTTTGGTCACCGGAAATGCAGATCGAGCTATTCTGAATAGTTCGATGGCAAGAATACTCGCAAAGAAATCGGGCCGCTTGGTTTTTCGATGGAAAAAGTCCATTTCAACAACCGACACTAACATTATTCGACTTCAAGATTTGCTCTATGACGAAGACCAGCGACCTACTCTCTTTGGTTACTTCCTGAAAGGTGCAGTTGGCCAAATCCTAGACAACAGCAACGGCAACGTCAGCATGGGGATTGCAAACGGCTCGCCGTGCATCTATCACTCTATCGCCTGGGAAGACCCAGCAAAAACATCAACTGTGCTTGGTTTGATTGAGGAGGCCCTTGATAAAAATATGTCGTTAGTGAATTTACCATTCCCGCCCAACTTCATCAACGTCACTCTACTTGACCGAGACCATATCCCGATTGCGCGCAGTCACTGGTATCCACACGAAAACTTGGCGAGCGAGTCAGACGGCGATACTGTTGTTATACCCATTGGCGTTGTCAAATCAAGCACGGAGAAGTTTTTTGTAAAAATACCAGAATCCAGCAATTTCGACGCTTTTTGTGTTTATTACGAACAACACGCAGTCGATCTTGCCATGGCTTTGACTATATGGAAGGCACAAGGCAATACATTCGATCGTGTTATCTTGCACCTGGAGGGCTCATCAGGATCACCTGGTTGGGGGTTTGAGCATCTGTATGTTGCTCTTTCACGAGTACGTACATCTTCACATCTTCGGTGCTTGCCTTTATCACTTGGCTTCGATCGCAAGAAAATGCTTGACAAACGCCCAAAAGTCGAAACTATTAAATGGATTATGGATATCAATAGAAATGGCTACTGGTCACCAAATGAAGGCGCGGTGAGATGAAGACCACAAAATGATCAATATTCGTAAGGTCTACGACATTCGGCACTTCCACAAACACAGTCAAACGCTGGGGTCCCACCATAATCCACGGTCACTTCTTCACCCATGTGTATATCACGTTGTGCCACAACCACAACAGCTACTTGAGAACCATGTCGAAGCTCCTCGAAACGTGCAGTTGCGCAGCATGAATGGTTCATGAATCTTGTGAAGTTCCCAGCATCCTTCGCATCGATAAACGCAGTTTTACCGTGTGCTCGTAGTGGCTTTGCCTTGACTTGTAAAAGGTAGGCCTTATCGCTAACCTCATCCACATTGTGAAGAAGCTTCAATTTTCCAACGTATTGGCCGATCACCATTCCACAATGAATGTCTTCACAAGCAACCACGCCCAATCCATTCACCATCTGCACCTTCATTAGTTCTATCCTTGGGCATGCATCAATCGACATCCCGCAAGCTCCCATCTGTGAACAGATTGTCGGGATGCACAAAAATCCACTCTGAGCGTTTGTGCAGGTTTCAAAACGACATGACTGCACACAATTGCAGCTATTGTCTGAGTTATCAGACTCGAACTCAACAATTTCAGTATTGATCACCTCTTCAGTCCACTGAACTGACTCCGGCCAATGACACCGACTTCCTGTTGCCAGACTCACTCCACTCTCTAATGTCTCTCGCCAAATGCCGACATTTGCACACCAGAACTCCGTCAACAACAACTGCCTCAATCTCTTCTTCCCTTCTTCAATGTATGTGTCTTTTGCACCCCGCTTGTTCATGGCGATCTCAATGCTCATTAAGCCAACGGAAACTCGAATCGCCTGACATCCCTTTTCACAATCAATTTTTCAAGCCTAAACCCTCATTTCACCATTTCATACCATCAATCTTGGTGGATCACATCAATGGAAGCCTCAATCTACCGTCAATCCCGATTACTGGGCTTGGCAAGTGCAAAATGATCATTTCAATAAATGCATCACAGGAAACCATGCATCAAAACCAAAAGCTTTGACCAATTGCACATCAGCATCTCCATCAACAACCCAAACGTCAAATCCAAATACCTCATTCTCCAATACACATCTCTCTCATTCTCTCTCACTTGTGCTCCCAACACATCAACCCCACCACCCCCACACACCGCCACCCACAATCGATTTGCCAACATGACCGGCAAGACGAATACCAAGACCTCAAGCAACGCTGCTGCTGACAAAGCCACCAAAACCGCCACTCAGCGTGCCCCCGTGCAAGCACAACGGCTTTTAGCCGCAGGAAGTCCACACACCAAAGAACGCGTTGCCGCCAACCACGGAAAAGACACTCAGACAACTGTGCCTCTGGCTCGAAATGACATCGATGCGAATGACAATGCTCCATCACTCATCGAAACTGCGATATTCGTATCGCCAGACCCCCATCCGCCTGGTTTCACCAACCAAACTCCACAAACATCCGAGGTCGCCAGGGAGCAACCACAGCAACCAGACAGCCGTGAAGACACTGCAACGAGTGTGCTTCTCTTTGATTCCATCCATCCGTTCGTGCAAAATGATTGGGCGCTGCATGTGCATGTGTCTTGTGGAGCACCACGCAACTGGACCTCATTTCGAAGCAGTGGAAAACTTCTCACGACCTACATCATGGACGCCAATGGTGACATTATGAAAGCCACGATATTTAACGACGCCGTCACTACCTTCCTTCCTCACGTCACCAGTGGCTCATATTGTTTTCTCTCTGGGGGACAAATCCGCTTTTCAAATAGACAATTCTCCCGCGATCAATACGAACTCAGCTTTGACAACAGGTCCCGTGTCACTGCGTCAACGAACCAATTCCCGCTCGTTCCACTTCGGCACACAACGCCAATCAGCATGATCGGCCAACTCGAGGACAAATCTATCATCACGGTTTTGGGTGCTCTTTCCAAGATTGGACCAGAAAAACGTATCGCAACTAAGAACGGACGCGAGGCGTTCAAACGAGAGCTTCCCATTGTCGATACTTCTTTTCACGAAGTTCTTTGCGTCCTCTGGGGGAACCACTCAAGAGAAGCCTCTGATGTAACTATCGGCCAAGTAGTTCTCGCCCGCCACGCGGATATCGCTGACTACAACGGGAATCGTTCTCTTAGCGCTGGGCCTCAAACAAATATCATGTTTGATCCCTCCCTACCCCAAACGTATGAAATTCTTTCATGGTTTACGGCTCTCGACACCCCGACTGAGTTCACATTTGTTCGCCCCCCGTGACCAACTTATCACAAAGCCGACCATTTCCTCGTCAGCTGGCTCTCGAACGTCGATTTGTTGCACTCCGTAATTTCAACTTTTGTGACTATTTGTCTGCTTAGTATATATATATAACAGTTACATGAGGCGGAGATGCGCCTGAAGCTCCTCCAGGTAGAACGTTGGATGTCCCTTCACGTAGGCTTTGACACCTTCCAGAACGTGAGGTGGCCAGCTTGCGGTTCGTTGCCGTGGGCGGTCTTCCCTCACGACACCATCGCGCTTGAAGCGCGAATACCATCGCTGCAGCGTACGCACTGTGGGGCCTAGGACATCACTCACATAGGTCACGTGGATGCCGTAGACGTGGAGCAGCGCGATCGCCCGCCATCTGAGGTCGTCTGAGAACATAACTCGACAATGCTGTGCTGGTGGTTGTTGAATGGCGCTCCGGTTGTCGCCCTCAAAACGACAATTGGGGATGTCTCTCATAGATAGGAGCTGATCTGTGCTGCGGCAGTCACTGTACTGAGGTTTCAGGGTCGCGATAGGAGGACATCTGAACAGATCCGAGATGAGGCATGTGAAACTGAGTCCAGATCTGATCGATTTGGAGAGGGAGGGTGGCCTGATCGGTCCCAAGTAGATCAAAA
>JAADYI010000871.1:0-11731 GCA_023338185.1 Lagenidium sp. CBS 127285
CTCGATGGCCCGCAGCGGGCGCCCGTCGTCGCGGCCATTCACGGACTGCTTGGCGTCCGCTGTAGCTGCTGCCGCCGCTGCCTCTGCGGCGGCCGTGGCGCCTCG
This sequence comes from Lagenidium sp. CBS 127285, assembly GCA_023338185.1. Lineage (NCBI taxonomy): Eukaryota > Oomycota > Peronosporomycetes > Pythiales > Pythiaceae > Lagenidium > Lagenidium sp. CBS 127285. The sequence continues at coordinate 106 of JAADYI010000871.1, forward strand.
CGTGCGCCGGAGCGTCCGCCCGATCCGCCGCCGGTTGATCGCTATGGTCGTCGCCATGTTGCCGTTCGTCGTTGGGCGGCGCTTTTGGACATTTGAACAAAAAGAGGAGGGAAGCACCATAGGGCGCTGTGTTTGGAGTACTATACGGCTATTTTGGCGGATAATTGTTCCATTGCTGGGCTATATTGTGTAAATACTGTAAACAGTATACCGACGATTTTCCAACTTGTGCCAAGCACAAAAGCGCAGCATCACAGGACAAGCGCACCATGGCCGCGACGGGCAAGAAGCAGAAGACCAAGGCCAAAGCCGCTGCGACTACAGCGACGGCCAATGCGCGGGGAGACGCCCAGTCGCCGCCCCAGGACGTGCCATTCCTCTCGCGGGTCGTGATCATGATCGTGACCTCGTATCTGGCCGAGAAGATCTGGCGGAATCGGAAGATGGTCAGTGAGGGCTGGTACTCGGACCAGCAGTCGTCGACGGAGCGGGCGATGATCACGGCATTCGAGTATATCCTCGCCATGGGCGCGCTGTTCTTCACGGGCATCTTTGTCAGCATCGTCACGGTCAAGCTCCAACGGCGACTCGGGCTCTAGGCTGCCTCGCCACGCGACCTCCGTGGGGCCTAGATAGATGATGCAAGACCAGCGCCTTTTTCGACTCATTGGAGCTTGATGTGAGGACACTGGGGAATCCGGATCGCTGCACCAGGAAGAACGGGATGAGACCTCACCCCCGCGCAAGCCGCTTCGTGGCTCACCAGTGTATACCGCTAGGGCCGATGGGATAGAGCAATAGTATCAGACTGTACACTGCATTTTGTCCAGATTGCCGGGATCGTCCATGACATGAGCAAGCGACTTGTCCCCATCAAGTGTCGACCCAACCGCGACCAGCTTTCGAACCACACCAATTGTAAGACATCCAAACGTAAATTTTCGATTACCGCAATAAAACCTCATCTGCGAAATATGCAGTTTTTTCGAGTGGGTGCGTGCTCTTTTGTGTGTGTGTGTGTGGCCAACGCCAATCACTCGACAGACGTCACCGACCGCCGCCAGCCGAGAGTGCGCCGCTGACGACGATGAAGGTCCGCTCGTCCGTCAAGAAGATCTGCGATGGCTGCAAGATCGTCCGCCGCCGGCGAAAGGTCTACGTGATCTGCGACCGCAGCCCCAAGCACAAGCAGCGCCAGGGCTTCCACACGTGCGTGTGCTGCGCCAGCAAGGAGGCCGTCGCGGTCGCCGATGCCAGTGTCGGGATCACCCCCAATGCCTCGTTCCACCTCATGATGAAGCAGCTCGCGTTCCCCGGCCTCGCGCCCTTCAAGGCCTTCCGCGAGGCCAAGATCGCGATCCCCAAGATCTAAAGCGACACGTAGAGTAGAGTGTAGACCGCGGACCGACCGACCCACGATGGCACAGGTGAGGGGGGGACATGGGCTTCTGCAGTGTCGAGCTCGCGGGCTGTTACAACTCAGCCCCACCCTCCCGCTCGTCACGTGAAGCGGATCCATTTGCCCTATGTAAGAGCGAATATACCGACATGCGAATCGCCCTGGAGCGCGTGGTCATCCAGGTCTGATGGCCTCCATCATCAACCTCATACACATTCCCACTGTACCAGTTAGGAACTGCTGCACCCAAAGACCACGTTCGTAACGCCCAATACATTGCTCCACGTCATCTCAAATTGACCAAAAAGCCCCATTTATCAAAAAAGAATCTGCCCCGGTGGACGATGGTGGCGACGTCGAGGATGCGGCTGCTGCTGACGACGGCACTGGCGCTGATGGTCGGGGGTCTATCGACGATGACCACACCGGCGGCAGCGGCGGACCCGACCCGGGTGGTCCCGCGCTTCTTCGTCCCCGAGGAGCCTCGCAATGAGCACAAACTCGCCCTCGCAGAGCTCGACCACCTGGGCTTTGCGCGCTTTGTCGGGCCCGCCCCGGCTGCTGCAGCGGACCCCAATGGCCCCGGGGACGCCGACGACCGACAGCGCCTCTGGTCGCAGGTCGTCCAGCACAGCGCCGAAATGGACCTCGTCTGGAGCGTCGACTCGTTCCCCCCGTTCCATCAGTTGCGCTTTAGTAAGTCGTTCCGAACCAAGATCAACCACGTCCCCGGCACCGAGCGGCTCTTCACGGGCGACGCCCTCTGGCAGCGAGTCCGCGAGCTTCAGGCGGAGCATGAGAAGTTCCCCTTCCTTTTTACCCCGCTGTACCTCGTCCTACCCCGGGACCACGAGCAGGTCCCCCAGGTCTTTGCCAATGCGTTGAAACGGGTCGAGTTCGAGATGAAGCGCGAGCGAGATTGGTACATCTACCAGCGCTTCCTTGTCCGGGCGTTCCCGCGATCGGGGAATGAAGCGGACCTCACGCCGGCGTCGGTTGTGGTCAGCGAGGAGGAGCTCAAAGAGAAGCTCCAGTACCAGTTCAAGGGGCAGGACGTCGAGCTCACGCAGTACATCGAACCCTTCCTCCTCGATGGCCACAAGTTCCAAGTGGGCTTCTACGTGGTCATCACGTCGGTCAACCCCCTGCGCGTCTACACGTATGGGCACCCGTCCATCAAGATCGCCAAGACCGCGTATCCGAGCAACCTCGATGTCAACTCCGATCCGACGGCGTACAACTTCAAGTCGTACATTCCCCCGTGGGATTTTCCCGAGCTCCAGAAGCTCTACTTTGAGTTCCCGTCCCCCGATCGCCCCGGCAGCAACGCGTGGAGTGTGCTGAAACGATACTTGATGATGCAGGGTCTCGATACGATCCAGCTGCAACAACATATCGACGACGCGATCATCAAGTCGATCGTCAGTAATCGCGGGTACTTTCAGAAAGAAATCGCAAAGTTGGAGCGGTTCCAGTCACCAGAGGAAGCAACGGCGACGCAGACGGATCTGGAGGAGAGCTTTTTCGAACTCATGCGCTTTGATTTCGAGTTGGACGATGGTGGTAAGCCGTGGTTGGTCAAGATCCACTCAAATCCGTCAATGGCGCCACAAAAGTCCGTCTTTGGCACGGATGAGGCGATCAAGAAGCACTTGTTGTTTGACACGCTCAATTTGGTTGGCGTGCATCCGCAATCGCAGCTCCCATTCGAGAAGTTTTACGGCCCCGCCGATGCCGCGTTCTGCTCCAGCAAGTGCTCTGATCGTAGTCGGACCTGGGACACGTCGTGCTGGTCCTGCCCAGGTTGGTTTGCCCCACCGGCGGCGAAGCGCTTGTACAACGCTGTCAATGAGTACGCTCGGCGAGGGGACTTCAAGCTTCTCTTCCCGTCGTACGAGAAGGACTACTCAGCCTTTTTTGACAGCAAGCTCACTGAACACGATCACAATGCTGCACGGTTGGTGAGGAGCCTCGGGAACGCCTACGCCGACAAGCAGGAGGCAATGCTATTCGACACTACCGTCACGTGCCTGTACCGCGAACACTGCAACGACAATGGCGACTGCATCAACGGCAAGTGTCAATGTGATGACGCGTATGAGGGCACAACCTGCTACATTCCCAAGGGCGTGACCGCGAAGGACAAGCTCGCCAAGGCACCACAGAACAAGGACTCGACGGACCCTCGAGCTACGGCATCGTGGAAGAATCGCATGGGGCAGTTCTGGAACCGCAATCCGACGCAGCCCCCTGCTGCTGCTAACGGTGACATGACCGTCAATGAGGGCCTGCCCGACCGGGAAGACACGGTCGAGGTCGAGAGCTCATCGCCCTGGCCCCTGGTCCTTGGGATCGTCGTTGTTGGTGTGCTCGCCCTCGCGTATCGCTCCTTCCTCGCAGATCGGGCGTCCGATGGGCACAAGTTTAACTAAGTGCCGTGTGCATCATGCATAGAGAAACAGAGAGAAAGTGAGCGTGAAAGAGAGAGAGAGAGTGGAATAGAAGATGTTCCCTGCCGTGAGGAACCTGGATGATCGTCAATTGGGGCACGGTTCATCGCGAAATTTTTCTATCGGACCTCTTGATACGTGCATTGTGCTAAACTTGAGTTCCTAACAGGTGACGAGGTTATGATCATAATCGCTCCATCGGCATCACAACACAAAGCTCACACACGAGATTGATCCACGTGTGTCTCAGTGTGGAGGCGCCCGATGGTCCCATCGCGAGTCGTCTCGATCGCCCTCTTCGGGCTCATCCAGGAGAATGTGTCGCTGCTCGCGATCGAGGTCGTCTGCTTCCTCTGCACGTTCCTCCTCATGCTGCACATCCACTCCTCCGGCAAGCGCAATGCGACCATGCTCCTCGCGGCGGCGGTGCTCCTCGGGGCGATGGAGTGGCTCCTCTTCAGCGAGAAACGATGGCACGCGCAGTCCCTGGTGCGAATTTCCCATTTGACACAGAGGGCGCAGGCGAGGCCTCCGAGCTGATTCGGTGTTGATGATCCCTAGGTGATGCTGATCCCCGAGCGCCTGCCGCTTTTCACGATCCTCACGCAAGCGCATTTCTACTACATGTGCGAGCGATCGTGGCTGCGTATTCGGCAGACACAAATGCGCAAGAGGCTGGGGCTGACTTTTCGCGTTGTTTAGGGCGTTTGTGGCAACGTCGAGGCTGCGGATAGACAACTTCATCCAGCCATTCGCCATGGGCTGCATCGTCACGCTGCTGATCCTGCCGTTCGAGATCTTCGGCGCCAAGTTTCTCTGGTGGACGTGGCACGACACGGACCCGCTCCTCGAAGATCGGATCTATGGCGTCCCCTTCCACGTGCTCTTCAATCACTTTTACTTTGCGTTTGCCTTTGTGATGTCACACCACATTTTTGCCTGGTATGTGTGTGCCGACGTGCATGTCTGAGGGGGGCGTTTCTTTGGTCAGCAACTGACGTTTCCCGTTAATCGTAGGGCGGTGCTCGAGGGTGATTACTACGAGGAGTCCAACTGGAAGCGCGAATGGAGCTACACTGTCTTCGTTCCCTTCCTCTCGCTCGCGTTTGGGACCATCTTCCAGATTCTGTTTTATCATCTTTTTACCGACCTCATGTGCATCGACAAGCCGGTGCGTGCGAATTGCAATTGCAAGTGTATTTTGTGAGAGCCCCGCACACTGATCATAATTATGTCATTGCAGACATGTTTTCTCCTTCTCATTGCTTTGAGTCTCATCTTCTTCTGGATGGCAGATCGCGAGCGAGGTGAGAGTCTCAAGGAATACTTAATGGGCCTCGTGAACTCAGAGTGATGAATGTTATGGCTCTAGAATGTGCCTTTGTCGAGCAAATGCTCGCCCCCGTGGATGCCTACGACAGTGACTGGCTCTACCCTTGCATCGACCACGCCGTGAATCAGATGGTGTTTGTGTATTCCCTCATCCAGCTCGTACTGATCTTCTGCATCGATCCATCATCGATTGTGTCACTCGGGCATCATCAGGCCATTGGGAACTGCGAAGAAGTCGAGGATTTTCGGAGTCTCCTCGGGCTACGCATGACCCGGAAGAAGTATCTCTGCGCCCATGAATTCGAAGAGGAGTTTAACCTCTGCAACTACCCCATCGCTCAGGTGCGTGATCATGGAGTGTCGGACTCGCTGTGGGACCAGTCGCTGACGCTTGATTGTCGCACGTTCTCAGCTTCATTACGAGGAGACCTGGTACATGATTTGCGGACGCGGCTACAACGACTATGCGACGATCCTCGTTTTCATCCTCGCGAGCATCTTCTTCACAAATCTCGTCTTCTACCAAATGCTTAAGCGCCCCAACAACGCGCGGCGTGTTTCGTTCCAGCGCAAGAACAATTGAGCTCACCAGATCAATACCAACTTGTTGTAGTAGCCACCCGGCCAAGCCAACGTCATTAACACGGGGGAGCCTTGGACACTGTCAACACGGCAGTCGATGATTGGTTACTCAAAGGTTGTTCAGGCTTTCCAATTGGTGAAAATTTGATAGACCACATAAATGTTCAGAGGTAGAAATGTTTTGTATCTGCGTGGTTTGTGTTTTTTCAGGAACTCGCAACGGACAAGCATCACCGCATCAAGCAAAGGCCACACTCGTGCATCCAACTGGCTCGGTCGTGGCCCCAACCAACTTCTTTTTCAGAGTCAAATACACACCACACGGACGGACGACCATGGCGGCGCATCAAATGGCCGTCGAGACCCAGCAGGAGCTGCGGCGCCTCCCGGGGAACAATGTACGTGCGCGGGGGACGAACGAGTCGTATGTGGGAGGTCTAAACCGCGTACGCTGTGGATTCCTCACCCACACACAGCGCTGCGTGGACTGCGATGCCCCGTACCCGCAATGGGCGACGGTCTCGTATGGGACCTTCATGTGCCTCGAGTGCTCGGGCCGCCACCGGGGCCTCGGCGTGCACATCTCGTTTGTGCGCTCGGTGACCATGGACTCGTGGACGGACAAGCAGGTCCTCCAGATGCAGGTGCGTGTGACGGATGCTTCGTACACGATGAGTTGGCGGGGGGTAGAGGTCCAACCCAAGGTTGAATGTGTGTGTGCGTGTGTGACGCCATGCGTTCGCAGCGCGGTGGGAATGACACATTCCGCGAAGCATTCGCCGCCGCGGGGGTCCCGACGACGCTGTCGATCCAGCAAAAGTACAACACGCCCCAGGCCGAGGCGTACCGCCGCCGGCTCACGGCCCTCGTCGAGGGCAAGCCCGCGGTGCCGCTGCCGCAGTGGGACCCGAGCTGCCTGCCGTCGTCGTCATCGTCGGGCGCTGGTGGTAGCTCTGGCGGCGGGGGCTTCTCCGCGGGAGGGGACACGCGGGGCGTCGAGGCCCTCAAGGGCGAGTCCGAGCAGGACTATGTGGCCCGTCAGATGCGCCTCCGGGACGAGGCTCGGGCGCGGATGCAGGCCAAGTTTGGCAGCGGCGGGCTTCAGGGCATTGGTAGCGGCGGGGAGACACGCGCCCCGCAGCAGAACGGCGGGGTCTCGGACCTCACGAGCGCCTTTGGCTTCCTCACAAGCACCGTGACGTCGGCGGCCAGCTCGGCGGTGAGCCTCGTCAAGGACCAGGACCTCGGAACCAAGGTCTCCTCGGGCTGGAGCTACGTGCAAAACTCGCTTGGGGACCCGGCACTGACCCAGAATGTCAAGTCGACGGCATCCACGGGCTGGTCAGCGCTCACGACCGGCGCCACGGCGGTGTGGAAGACGGCTCAGACGGTCGTGGACACGGCCGTGGCCCCGCAGCAGGGTGCAGGCGCAACCGAGTTCCCGCGGTTCAACCAGTCCCTCGCCCCCACGGGCAAGTACTCAGGCATCGGCAGCGACGCGACGACGTCGGCGTCGAACAGCCGCGATCACGACAACGACTCGTGGCTCGATGCGCAACTGAGCTCGACCCAGCCCAAGGCCAACTCCTTCAGCGGATCCTCAGTCGCCCCAACAAAGCCAATGTCGGCTGCGCACTCGAATAGCTTCTCGGCATCTTCCACGAGCTCCTTGGGCCTGAGCAAGCCCGTTGCAGCTTCCGCGGCGCCATCGTCCGCTCCGACGTTGTCTCAAGGCAGTAGCAGCAAAAGCAGCAACTCCACGTCGGCCTTCACATCCCCGGCCCCGTTGCCCAAGGCCCCGTCTTCGGCCCCGCCATTGGCACCAGCCCCGGCGGCGGCGCCGGCACCTGCCCCTGCACCGCCGGCCGCGCCGGCCAAGAAGAAGGATGTCGATTTCTTTGGTGAATTTGGGTTTTAGTGGTAGTAGTTGGTTGTGACTGTCGGCCGGGCTCGGCGCTGCTTTCTCCTCGTCCTGTCGTGAGAAAAGGAGCGTGCCGAGTGATGAAAAGGAGAGTGATAGAGATACATCGTGGGACGACGTGGAATAATGAAACATGCGAAAGAGAAAGGAAAGCGGCAATCGCGATCGCCCGCGTCCTCATCGTGCCCCGTACGTACTCTCTCGCCAACTCCCCACGACCGACCAAAGCGTGCGCCGGTGGGGCGGTGGGTCTATTTAAGCTTAAACACACACAAACCGAACTCACAACTTGCGGGCGACCGTGCGTCGCGTGGCCGCGAGGATGTCCTCAAGCTGCGGCACACAGAGGCGCTCCAAGTTCTCCGAGTACGGCATCGGGACGTCCGTGCCCGTGACGCGCTCCATGGGCGCATCGAGGTAGTCAAACGCATCCGTCTCCATGAGGATGCCGGCGATCTCGGCGCCGATGCCATGCTGGCCCCAGCCCTCCTCGACCGAGACGATGCGGTTCGTCTTCTTAACCGACTGGATGATCGACTCGCGGTCAAACGGACGGATCGAGCGGAGGTTGATCACCTCGGCGTTGATGCCCTCCTCGGCGAGCTTAGCGGCGGCCTCGAGGGCGAGGCCGACCATGCGCGAGAACGCCACGATCGTCACGTCCGTGCCCTCCTTCATGATCTTGGCCTTGCCGATGGGCAGCACAAAGTCCTTGGACTGGGCCTCCTCGCTCACGGGGAACGAGACACCATAGAGCAGCTCATTCTCCAAGAAGACAACCGGGTTCGGGTCGCGGATCGCGGCCTTGAGGAGCCCACGGGCGTCCTCGGCGTCGTACGGGACGACGACCTTGAGCCCGGGGACCGAGCCGTACCAGGCGGCAAAGCACTGCGAGTGCTGGGCGGCTGTGACGATAAAAGCAGACAACATCACACATACGTCAGACATTTCCCACCACAAGCGACTTCAGGAACAGCAAGCAGCAGCAGGAGCCACGCACCGACACCCGCGGCGGCGCCGTTGGCCCCACGGAACACGATCGGGACGTTGATATCCCCGGCCGACATGTAATACTGCTTGGCGGCCGAGTTGATGATGTGGTCGATCGCCTGCATGGCGAAGTTGAAGGTCATAAACTCGACGACCGGGGTCGTGCCGTGGTAGGCCGCGCCCGTGGCGAGGCCCGTGAAGCCGGCCTCGGTGATGGGCGTGTCGATGATCCGCTTGTCGCCGTACTTCTCCCAGAGGCCCTTGCTGACCTTGTAGGCGCCATTGTACTTGGCGACCTCCTCGCCCATGAGGAAGACCGACTCATCCCGCTCGAGTTCCTCATCGAGGGCCGTGTTGAGGGCATCGCGGACCGTCATCTCACTGGCGACCGTGGCCATGTGGCGACGGAGGAACCCCCCCGCGGCAGCGGCGTTTTGGTGCGTCTTGGTCTTGGCGACGGCCGTCGTGGAGCGGAGAAGGCGCTGCATCATGGTCGCCATCGTCGGTCGGTCGAGCTCTTGCGGCTTGTGCTGCTTGGGGGCGATAACAAAACAAAGTGTGAGGAGGTCTCGCACTCAAAAGAGCTTTTGGACCTGGGCGACTGCCGACCGCTCGTTCTCTGTTTGTGTGCACACCAAGCAGAATCCCCACAACACAGGCCTCGTGCTGCAACATAACGAAGATAACCAAGGGGTTACGGATAGTGTATATAACCCTCCCGATGTTCTGTGATTTGCTTGATGCGGCTTATGTTGCGGATGAGCGAGTGACGTCATAGACCGGCGGTATTGGCCAATCAGCGTTGACCACAGTGCATGGGGCGTCATCAGCTTTGCTCCTGACGTCGGCTCCATCATCTGGATCAAGTTGTTCCTGCAAGTGCTATCGAAGATGCCTGTGTGTGTTTGTATAGGTATGCGTGTATCCGAGTTACGAGGACTGTCCATAAGTGAAATACTAACGTGTACGGGCCGCGCCGTGCAAATCGAATGCAGGGTGTCGATAGGCGTACTCAGACGACGACGTTGTTCATGAACGTCCCCTCCAGTTCACCCTCTGCCTCCTCCTCCTTGCTCTCCTCCTCGGTCACAGCGGACGAGGTCACCGCCACATCCGCCGTGAGTTGTTCACGGCCCGACTGTGGCTCGGGAAGGCTCGATTCGAGCTCGTTGGGGCCGAACTCGTCGTCCTCGGGCTGGCGACGAAGCCCCACAACGGCGATGAGCACGCCGAGGACACCCGCGGCGATGCCCGCGACCGACGCAACGAGCACGAGCGTCTGCGAGCCCTCGACACCGAATGGAGACGTGTCCGCCGACAACGTCGACATGAGCGCCGTGCCTGTGCGCAAGGTCTCCCCCTGGGATGGGATCGTCCCCGTTGGGGTGGTCCCCGGGAGCTCGCCGTAGTCTTGCTCCGAAACGCCCGGTTCGGGTGTGAACAGATCGCCCTCCTCGCCTTGCTGCAGGCTCTCGGCAGTTCTGCTCGATGATGAGCCGAAATCGATAGACTCCAAGGCCCCGGACGACGAACCATCGACGTCGGCGTCTTCGTACGTCGACGACGACCCAATGGCGTCTTCATACGATGCGACAGATGACGAGCCGACAGCTTCCTCATACGAGTCGGAGGATGAGGACCCGACTGCTTCTTCGTACACATCGGAGGATGAGGATCCGACGGTCTCCTCGTATGAATCGGAGGACGAGGATCCGACTGCGGCCTCGTACGACGTTGACGCGTCGCTTCCATCGTACTCGGTCGCCTCTGAGGAATCCGACGCATCACTTGCGTCCACGTCTTCATACCACGAGCCAGAGGAGGACGTGGCGGCCGGCGCAGGACCCGTGGTCACGTCCATAACGCTCTTGATCGCCGGCTCATGGCGCAATCGGGTTTGCTTCTTGTGGACAATGAAGACGTGTCGACTATCCTCTTCCTCCTCCTCCTCGTCGCCCTCCTCCTCCGGGTCCTCCTCCTCTGTCTTGGGGTTCGCGGCGACGTGACCCTTGTCCTGAATCACGTGCTTCACAGGGTGATCCCCTCGCACGACGTGAATCGCCTTGACGCGGTTGAGGCCGAGGCGGTTCTTGAGAAACTCCTTGCGCTCTGTCGAGAGCCGGGCGTCGCCGAGGTCCGTGATGGCATCGGTACCGGAGACGGCCACGGCACTGAGGGCGACGGCCACGAGGGCAGTGAATGGGATGATCTTCATGTCGTCTCGATGTCGTCAAAGCCCGGGAGATTATGGACTGCTGCGTAGTGATGATCCAAAAAGATGGCTGCCCTGCCGACCCGTTGTCCGTCGGACGCTCTGGCGAAGGGACACTCGCAGCGGCGGCGGATGCCGATGCGCCGCCCCCAGGGCCGGGGGGGTTTCGCAAGGGCCCATGGGCAGCGGCGACGTCTCATGTGGCGTGCAGCGTCGGCACTGGCCACGAGCCAATGGGATGCACGACGCGGGGTTCCGTGTCGACGCCGAAAAGATCATAGACACAGGGGACGATGGGGATTGGCAGCCAATTTGGCTGCGACCCGAAAGGGCACACGTTTCGCAGTGGAAAATTTTGGGGCCACATGCAAAAGCTGTGAAGTCAGATGAGATGTATATTATGATGCCCATGCATTCTTATAATTGAGACAACTTCCCATAACTAAAACTTGTGAGAGTTAGTGTGGCAAGCAATGTCTCCCAACGGCATTCAATTCTTTTCTCTTTCTCAAATTGTCATAACTGTGTGGCAAAATTTCTGAATCGGTAGTTTAGTGCCCCCCTGGGGGAGTCAAAAGTTCCACCATGACGTGTTGGATGCGCCAGTTGATGATCTGCATTGGGAGAATGCGAATCGTATCTTCACCACCAGCGCCATCGTCGCGTCGCTCACTCGCGCGTGTGCTCGCTCGCTCTTCCCCAACTGCCGCATCATAAAAGCCCATGGGCGAGTAGGCCGA